>NW_020871339.1:423409-431481 GCF_003789085.1 Penaeus vannamei | reverse complement strand
TTCCCCCTCCTCCCTCCTTTGTTCCTCTCCCCTTTCCTCATTTCACACCACTTCCGGCGCTTCCTCTTCCCTTTTACCCCCCTTCCTCCTCCTTCCCCTCCCTCCTCCTTCCCCCCCCCCTACTCCTCTCCTCCTCCTCCTCCTCCTTCCTCCTCCTCCTCCTCCTCCTCCTCTCTCCTTCCCCCCTCCTCCTACCCCCCCTCCTTCCTCCTCCTCCCCCCTCCTCCTTCCCCCCTCCTCCTTCCCCCTCCTCCTTCCCCCCTCCTTGCTCCTCCCTTCCCCTCCTCCTTCCCGCCTTCCCCCTCCTTCCCCCCTCCTCCTTCCCCCCTCCTCTTCCCCCTTCCCCCTCCTCCTTCCCCCCTCCTCCTTCCCCTCCTCCTCCTTCCCCCTCCTTTTCCCCCCTCCTCCTTCCGCCCCTCCTCCCTCCTCCTTCCCTCCTCCCCCCTCCTCTTCCCCCCACCTCTCCCTCCCTCCTCCTTCCCCCACCTCCCCTCCCTCCTCCTCCCTCCTCCTCCCCTCCCTCCCCCCTCCTCCTCACCTCCCTCCCTCCCTCCTCCCACCTCCCACCTCTACTCTCCCCTCCTCCCTCCTCCCTCCTCCCACCTCCCTCCCTCCCCCTCCCCTCCCTCCCTCGCCTCCTCCCACCTCCCTCCTCCCTCTCCTCCTCCCACCTCCTCCCACCTCCTCCCTCCCTCCTCCCACCTCCCCTCCCTCTCCCTCCCTCCCTCCTCCTTCCCTCCCCTTCCTTCCTTCTTTCCCTTCTTTCCCTTCTTTCCTTCTTTCCTTCTTTCCTTCTTTCCTTCTTTCCTTCTTTCCTTCTTTCCTTCTTTTCTTCTTTCCTTCTTTCCTTCCCTTCCTCCCTCCCTCCCTCCTCCCTCTCCCTCCCCTCCCTCCTCCTCCCTCCTCTCCCTCTCCCTCTCCCTCTCCCTCTCCTCCTCTCCTCTCCTCTCCCTCTCCCTCATCCCTCCTCCCTCGCCCTCTCCCTCTCCCTCTCCCTCCCCTCCCCTCCACCCCACCTCCACCCTCCCCTCCCCTCCCCTCCCCCTCCCCTCCACCTCCCCTCCCCCTCCCCCCCTCCCCCCCCCCCTCCCCCCTCCATCACCAGAACCAGCAGAACCCCACCAAAGCGAACCATTAAGGGTTACTTCATCACAACAATGCGCGGGGGTTAGTAAACCACACGATGTTTTTATTCAGGTTACTTACGAAAGAGAAGAGGAAATTACGAAAGGAACGGGATGAGAGAGAGAGAGAGAGAACAAAAAGAGAAAGGGATAAGGGAGAAGGTGGGGTGGGCGATGGGAGGAAGGAGGAGGGGAAGACAGAGGAGGAAGGAGAGGTGAAGTGGAGAGAAGGAGTGAATGAGGAATGGAAGAGAAAGAGAAAGAGAAAGAGGGATGAGGGGGAGGAGGAAAGAGGAATCAAGAAAGGGAGGGCCAGGAAGAGAGAGGGCGACGATGAGTGAGAACGAGGGAACAGGGAGAGAAAGAGGGGGAAAGGAGTGAAGGAGAGGGAGAAGTAATCGGATAAGAGACACAAGAGCAAGAGTAAAAAAAAGAAAGAAACGAAGAAATAGAGAAAAGCGAGAGAAAGAAATACGGCAAAGGAGGAGGAGGGGGGGGGGGGCGAATGGGCTGGAAAGACGAGGCGGCGAAACGGATGGCTCAAGAAATGGGCCGAGAAGAAAGACGGATGAAACGCGGAGGAGGAGCACGAACAAAGGAAAAGGGTGGGGAATTAGGTAATCCGAACGAGGGAGAAAGAAGGGAGGGAGAGGGAGGGGAGGGCTAGGAGAGGGAGAGAGAAGGGAGAGGGGGAGGGGGCTGGAAGAGAGAGAGAAGAGGGAGGGGGGGGGGGCTCAGAGAAAAGAGAGAAGGATGAGGAGAAGAAAGAAAGAAGGAAGGAAGGGGGAGGGGAAGAGATAGAGAGATAGATAGATAGATAGATAGAGAGGGGGGAAGAAAGAGAAAGAGAGAGAGAATCAGTAGGAAAGGGGGGAAAAACGGATATGGGTGGCAAGGGAATAGAAAGAGAAGCAGATGGGGGGGGGGGGGTAGAGAGAGAAATGCAAATAGGAAAAGATGAGAGAAAGGAGCCGAGAAAAAAAGAAAGAGGGAAAGGAGAGAGATAAAAGACGCGTAAGATGCAACAGAAATAAAAGAAGATGAAACGCAGCTGAAGAAATCATGCAACCCTTTGCAAACACTCTGCCTCTTCCTCCTTGCCTCTCCATTCTTTTCCTTAATCTATTCTATTCTTCCTTTTATTTTTTTCTTCCTGCCTTTTCTTCTTTTCTTTCTTTCTTTCTTTCTTATCTTCTTTCTTTCTTTCTTCCTTTCCTTCCTTCTTTCCTTTCTTTCTTCCTTCCTTCTTTCCTTTCCTTTCTTCTTTCTCTCTCCCTCCCTTCCTTAGTCCGCCCGTCCCTTTCCCCCTCTCCCCATCTCCCCCTCTAGACCTCCCTCTGAGGTAAATTGTACCGGGTAACGCAGTCCTTACGTCAGGGGAATAACGTTCACTCGACAAATAACGGCTCTGCAGTGCACTTACTTACTTACTTACTTACTTACTTACTTACTTACTTACTTACTTTACTTACTTACTTACTTACTTACTTACTTCACTCACTTACTCACTTACTCACTTACTTACTCACTCACTTACTTACTTACTTACTCACTCCACTTACTTACTTACTTACTTCTTACTTACTTACTTTACTCACCTTACACTTACTCACTTACTGTACTTACTTACTTTACTTACTTACTTACTACTTACTTACTTACTTTACTTACTCACTCACTTACTTACTTACTCACTTTACTTACTTACTTACTTACTTACTCACTTACTCACTTACTTACTCACTTACTTACTTACTTACTTACTTACTTACCCACCTACCTACCTACCTGCATGCCTGCCTGCTGCCTGCCTGCCTGCCTGCCTGCCTATCTATCTATCTTCCTTCCTTCCTTCCTACCTTCCTACATTCCTTCCTCCCTTCCCTCTCTCGTCCTTTTTCTTTCTAGTCCCTAACTCTCTTCCCCTTCCTCTCCCTCTCCTCTCTCCCTACTTTGCTGCTGATTCTAAGACTGGTGAGATGTGAGAATTGTCTCATCAAACGCAGTCAAATAAAAAAAATTATAATAAATGAAAAAACAAATGTTCTCCTTCTCCTATCCCTCCTATTCTCTTAAACCCTCCCTCCTCCCCGTCCCCTAGCCCCACTTGCTCTTAACATCCCTAAACCATCACTCTATCCCTCCCTCCTCCTCAAAGCCTCCCTCCCTCCTTCCTTCCCTCCCTCCTCCCTTAACCGACCCACCTATCCACCCTCCCTCTCCTCCCTCCTCCCTCCCCCACATATATTCTCCACACGAACCCTTCACAAACGCCCACACAAACCACCACTAACTGCCCAGTTCCTCACCTGTTTCCAACCCACTTTTTAAAAAATATATATATACATCCGCCTTATGTACGGGTAGCATAAAGTCGCATAGACAAATGCAGCTTTAGTGTGCACGGGTGGGGATGGGCTGGGAGGGGAGGGGAGGGGAAGGGAGGGGGGGGTTACGTGCTTGCGTCTTTTATTTATATCGAACTATACAAATAGACTGAGCGTGAAAAATGAAAGAAAAAGGGGGAAAAATCATATGAAAAATGCACAAGAATAAAGAGAAACCGGCAAGACAAGGGAAAGGCGTCGCAAAGTGCGCGTTAAAGTAGAAAAGCAACAAGAAGAAGAGTACAGAAATAAATCATGGTTCCAACCCGCACTCCTTTCTCCTTTCTCCCTTTCTCTTTCTTTCTCTCTTTCTCTCTTTCTCTCTCTCTTCTCTCTTTCTCTCTCTCTTTCCTCTCTTTCTCTCTTCACTCACTCACTCACTCACTCACTCACTCACTCACTCACTCATCACCTCACTCACTCACTCACTCACTCACTCACTCACTCACAAAGAAATGTAAAAAAGTGAATTTTATATATTTTAGAAAGAAAAACAGAAAAAATATGATAATATACACATAATATATACAATATAAATAAAATATGAGAAAAAATAAAAACAAAGCGAGAATAAGCCAAGCCTCTATCATCCTCCACCTCCATTTCCACCTCCACCTCTACCTCCCCTCCCCCTTCCACCTCCTCCCCCTTCATCTCATCTCCACCTCCCCTCCTCTTCCATCTCACCTCTACCTCCCCCTCCCCTTCCACATCTCCCCTCCCCCTCCCCCTCCACCATCAAACCTGAGACACTCATCTCTCTCTCTCTCCCCTCTCCCTCCCTCCCTCCACCACCAAACCTGAGACCACCATCATCTCTCTCTCCCCTCCCCCTCTCCCACTCCCCCCCCGCGCCGCCCCAAGAAGGCACCGCGCGCTGACCCACAAACGCCGCCCATCCCGACCGCCCGAAGAGAGGAGCGATAAAACCCCCGACTTGGCCAACACCTCATTTTGGGGGGAGGCTTTTTTTATTCTCTCTCTGTGACTCCTGTCTCTTTGTCTTCGCGTTCCTACTCCGTTCCTACCTATTTTATTTCTTTTTTTTGTTTTGTTTGTTATCGTTGCTTTCGTCCTCTCACAGGGAGGAGAAGAGAGAAGGAGAGAGAGAGAAAGAGATGAGAGAGAGAAGAGAGGAGAGAGAGAGAGAGAGAGAGAAGAGAGAGAGAGGAGAGAGAGAAGAGAGAGAGAGAGAGAGAGAGAGAGAGAGAGAGAGAGAGAGAGAGAGAGAGACGAGAAGAGAGAGAGAGAGAGAGAAGAGAGAGAGAAGAGAAGAGAAAGAGAGAAAGACGAGAGAGAAGAGAGAGAAAGAAGAGAGAAAAGAGAGACGAGAGAGAGAGACAGAGAGAGACAGAGAGACTGCGAGTGTCTCCGAAAAGTCTCAGCAGAGAGTTTCAGTTCAATAACCTATGCTGGAGATTTGCTGCCAATCTGTAACCATTTAAGAAATGTGACGAACTTGCTTTCCCTTTTCAGCCGCGCAGCTCGCTCTGACGTTAGCCATCCGGGTGCTTTGCGCACGCACATGGGAGAGCAAAGGCACCTACATTATAATGATAATTAAATAATCATAACAACCACAATAAAATAATAATAATAGTAGGTAGTAGTAGTAGTAGTATAGTAGTAGTAGTATAGTAGTAGTAGTAGTAAGTAGTATAGTAGTAGTAGTAGTTAGTAGTAGTAGTAATAATTAATAATAATAATATAATAAATAATAATAAATAATTAATAATAATAATAAAATAATAATAACATAATATAATAACAATATAATAAAAACAATAACAATAACAATAACAATAATAAATAACAATACAATAATAATAATATAATAATAATAATAATTAATATAATAATAATAATAATAATAATAATAAACACTAATAAATAACTATAACAAACACAATAATAACAATTAACAATAATAACTAATA
The DNA here is from genome assembly GCF_003789085.1 of Penaeus vannamei. Lineage (NCBI taxonomy): Eukaryota > Metazoa > Arthropoda > Malacostraca > Decapoda > Penaeidae > Penaeus > Penaeus vannamei. Next base: position 426,033 of record NW_020871339.1, on the reverse strand, counting down.
ATAAGAATAATAATAAACATATCAACACTAATAAACAAACAAAAACAACAAACAGTAACAGCAACCGTAACAAACCAAAACACAATAAACAACTCGACCACCACACCAGCAACACCAAACCACACACCCTCGGTAAATGATTAGCCAAAGACATCCAACCCCCCCCATCCCCCCCCCACCCCCACCCCCCACCCGCCCCAACTTCCTCCCCCCTTGAACTTCAGAGCACCCCAACCCTCCCCAATCAATCAGGCCAAGCAATCCCTCCGCCATGATGTTATTGCCATCATTATTTTCGTGGCGGTATTATCATCTTTTGCATTGCCGTTATCTTCCATTTTTCTTATCCATTATCCATCTATCGTTAAGATAATTATCATTTTGAAATGTGAGAGTGCGAGCTTGGAGAATGCGACCTTTCGTGTGTGTGTGTGTGTGTGTGTGTGTGTTGTGTGTGTGTTGTGTTGTGTGTGTGTGTGTGTGTGTGTGTGTGTGTGTGTGTTTGTGTGTGTNAGTAAATATGGTATTTATCGAAAATAATGATGGTAAAGATAGTAAATATAATGGACCTTGCAATAACAAAGATATTGACAAAATAATTATGAAAATAATAATGATAGAAATGATAATGAAAATAATTATAACAAAAATAGTAATATGAGTAACACAAATAATAAGAACAACAATAAAAAATAACAATAACAATGATAATATCACTAATAATACAATAAGGATAATACTTACGATAATCATTATGATAAAGATAATAAACAACGATAATGATAATAACAACAACAACAATAATCTTAAACAGAACAGAAAGACGCCGTAACGAAAAGGGGAGAAGGAATATAAATAAAATTAGCGAAAATATACAACCTTAGCTGGGAATTATTTGCCAGAGAATCCGACAACTCACACCAAGGACGAATAGTTGCATGGCTCGTCGTCGTTCGTGTGCGTGTGTGTGTGTGTGTGTGTGTGTGTGTGTGTGTGTGTGTGTGTGTGTGTGTGTGTGTGTGTGTGTGTGTGTGTGTGTGTGTGTGTGTGTGTGTGTGTGTGTGTGTGTGTGTGTGTGTGTGTGTGTGGTGTGTGTGGTGTGGGCGTGGGCGTGTGTGTGTGCTCGTGTGTGTGTGTGTAATTTTTTTTTTTTTTTTTTTTTTTTTGCTTTCTTCATCTTAACTTCTTTTCTCTTCTTCTTTTATATTCCTTTTTTCTCCTGCTCTATTTTTTTTTTTTTTTTTTACTTCTCCCCCTCCCCTCAAATAAATTATTCCCAAGCATCAAAAAAGGTGTCCCGCACTCCCAGAATAACCCACTCCAATAAAAACACCGCAGACGGGAAATACAGAAAAAGGATAAACAAGAATGACAGATAAATTGAGAATATAAACATAATTGGACGTCAGATAATGCTATAATCGATACTGCGTCATGTTGTTTAGGCTCTATTATCGCTTCCTTGACACTGCCTGTTTAGACCCTAAGGTTACTAACCCGGAGTATGATTATGTATCATAATTTATGGTGTTTTAGATATTGCTCTGAGAACCATAATTGGGCGTTTTGGTGCGTGTGAGTGTGTGTGTGTGGGTGTTATGTATAATTTGCTCTGAAAAAGGCTTTAATTTAGTTATGCTTATAAACACAATGGACTGTTGCCAAGTGACCACCAGAGAACATTTTTTTTTCTCTCTCTTTCTTATTTTGTTGTTGTTGTTGTTGTTGTTTTTCCTGTCACAGTGAGCGGAAGAGAAACTGATATTTTTCTATGCAACATGCTGAGACAAGTAACATACTCAGATAGTCACATACTCAGAATGAGACCGGGATATATTCTCTTAGCATTATATACTTAGCATGACGGTGTTACAATTACAGTTTGATTTACTCAGAAGAGACTCAGTATAACAGTGCACCATATAAGGTGTAGTATGCTCAGTGTAACAGCGCGGCCTACTCATATTACCAGCACCATGTACCTAATATAAGGGTAAAGTTTCTTCAAACATAACATCAAAATATGCTTAGTATACCAGAACAAATTCAGCATAAAATGAGACTGAAAAAAACAAGAACAGCAAAATACGTTTAAGTATCACAGAACATACATAAATCCATCATAACAAGAACAAATAAACAAAAACAAAATGGAGAAAATACCGAAGGCGAGCAACGCGAATTCCCAAACACCAAAACCACGCCCCAAAAATCCCGACTCACTCACATTCGAAGTGTAAGGGTTGTCGAAGTAATCCCCCAGGACCTCGACGACCCCGTAGATAGTCATGCCAAGCCCCACGAGGAACACGACCGTCCATATGAACCTGAAGAGCTTCGAGCGAGCTTTCCCGGCGTTGCTGATGCCCAGGATGGACGTGTTGGCGCTGAATTCGGCGGTCGTGTCCCAGATGGCGGTGCACAGCCTCCCCCTCGGGCCTCTGCCGCCGCCTCCTTTGCCGTTGGGGTCGAACTGGAAGGGTTAAGAGAAGGGGAAGAGATTGTGGAGTTGGTGTAGGTTGTGTGATTACGTTACATTGAAGCTTGGATTATAATAATCATATTGTGGGGGTACCGCAAGGGGTTAAAACAGTTTCCCAAACTTTTTCGGGTGCGGCCCTAAA
>NW_020871339.1:385909-395909 GCF_003789085.1 Penaeus vannamei | reverse complement strand
GCCTCTTCCATTGTTCCATCCAATGAGAAGTTACTCTACCATTTGCTCTGTTTTGCTAGACGTAAAAAAGAGAGAGAAAAACAAGTAAAATGAAAATCTATCACCTTTATCTACCGTCATCGGAATTCCACCTTTGAAAATATGCTCTCCTATTCATGCCTTTTCTATTTTCATCGTAGTGAATACTTCTGTAATGATAATAGTAATAATAATCATGATAATAATAGTAGTGTTAGTAATGATGATATGACAATAATAACACAACTAATGATAATGATAATGATAATAACTGCAATAACAACAACAATAATGATAATAACTGCAATATCAACAACAATAATAATGATAATAACTGCAATAACAACAACAATAATAATGATAATAACTGCAATAACAACAAAAATAATAATAATGATAATAACTGCAATAACAATATATAATGATAACTGCAATAACAACAATAATAATGATAATAACTGCAATAACAACAATAATAATAATGATAACTGCAATAACAACAACAATAATAATGATAATAACTGCAATAACAACAACAATAATGATAATAACTGCAATAACAACAACAATAATAATGATAATAACTGCAATAACACCAACAATAATAATGATAATAACTGCAATAACAATATAATAATGATAATAACTGCAATAAACAACAAAAATAATGAATAAAATAACAAAAAATAATGATAATAACTGCAATAACAACAACAATAATAATGATAATAACTGCAATAACAACAATAATAATGATAATAACTGCAATAACAACAACAATAATAATGATAATAACTGCAATAACAACAATAATAATGATAATAACAATGAAACTAACTTTCGTGAAAAGTCCACGAAAGTTTTGAGGACTTGAGTGGGTGTTCTGCCCTGCCCGAGAGTGTTCAGTAGGCTGGCAGAGGGAAGGGGCGCCGTAATGTATGTTATATACGCGTGGTGTGGTGTGTGTGTGTGTGTGTGTGTGTGTGTGTGTGTGTGTGTGTGTGTGTGTGTGCGTGCGTGCGTGCGTGCGTGCGTGTGTGTGTGTGGGTGGGTGGGTGGGTGGGTGGGTGGGTGGGTGGGTGGGTGTGGGTGTGGGTGTGGGTGTGGGTGTGGGTGTGGGTGTGTGTGTGTGGTGTGTGCGCGTGTGTGTGTGTGTCGCGTGTGTGTGTGTGGTGTGTGTGTGTGGTGTGTGCGTGTGTGTGTGTGTGTGTGTTTAGAATGTATGTATGTAAACGTAGACAAGGAGAGAGGCCGAGAAAGAAAATGAGAGGGTGGAGGAAAAAAATAGAAATAAGGTTGATAAAGAATTACATAGATAAACATATCTATCTGTTTGTGTTGCATGTGTCATTGCATATGTTAAGTATCAGAATATCTTTAGCAATGACATCGACAATTAAAACGTTTCGATATTTTCTGTCAGTATGTATGTGTGTTTCTGTGCGTTTCTTTCTTTGTGTGTATTTCTATTTGTGTGTAAGTGTGCGTTCCTCTGTATGTATGTGTATGTTTATGACCGTATGCTTCTGCATAATTTATTTTGCTTGACTGAGCACATTCAGGTCTTTTTAATATCATTTCCCATATAGACTTTAATAAAGGTTCAATTTTATAACCGCCGAGAGAGCTCACATTGCCATTACTTTCCCGGTATTCTCCCAGGACAACTCACCTGTCCTGGTACACCTTCACAATATCAACTTACCTGTTACGAAGATGAATCGGCGCTCCAGTATATAAGGCTATCGAATTCCTTGATGTGTAGGATCTGCATCGCAAACAACACGAAAGGATAAAGTAAGTGCTGTATATGGGTCGTATATATATATTATATATAATATATAATATATATAATATAATAATATATTATATATATATATATATACAAGGAGAGAGAGAGAGAAAGAAAGAGAGATAGAGGGAAAGAGAGCGAGTTATAGGTATAAGATGTTCATACATATACAAGTGCGTGTGATGTTTATTACTTTTTTTATCAATTATTCATTTCATCCACAGCGTACGTATGTGTATACAGCATAAAGGGTGAATTTTGACATTACACACATCTCTTCCCTTCAGGTGTCTCTCCTGCCCGCCGTGGCCCTGGCTCTGTCTCTCCTCTCGGGGCCAGCCGGAGCCATGCCCGAGCCCTACCCGCTGGCTGACCCTTCGCCGGCTGCCGGTCCCTACGCCACGGCTGACCCCCATTACCCTATGGGTATGGGTACGATCGCTACAGCTACGGGCACCGCAGCTACGACGAAGGGCACGGAAGCAGGTACTATTCTTCTAAGGTTCCACGAGGGTGATGTGATGGACGAGGTGGTCGATCGACTTCTGAGTTGTAGCTTTTAGTATAGAAATAGATTTTGGACTTTAATTTCTCTTTCATGATCGTTCGGTTTCAAATTGTCCATTGAGAGTCATTTTATATTATATTGTAGACAAAAATTTTTTCAGGTATATACATTTCATTTATGATATTGCTTTTGTATGTATTTGTACATTTGCTTATGAATTGGTGTCATCTCTCTCTCTCTCTCTCTCTCTCTCTCTCTCTCTCTCTCTTCTCTCTCTCTCTCTCTCTCTCTTCTCTCCTCTCTCTCTCTCTCTGCTCTCACTCTCCTCTCACTCTCTTTCTCTCTCTCTCTCTCTCTCTCACTCTCTCTCTCTCATCTCTCTCTCTCTCTCTCTCTCTCTCTCCTCTCTCTCCTTTCCCTCTCCCTCCTCTCTTCTCTCTCTATCATCTCTCTCTCTCTCTCTCTCGCTCTCTCATCTCTATCTATCTATCTATCTATCTATCTATCTATCATCTATCTATCTAGCTATCTATCTATCTATCTCTCAATTCCTCATCCTCAAAAATTTCAATAGGAAATGTACCTTCCAATTAAAACTCATAAAAAGGTACAAATAGTGGGAAAAGAAACATATATAAGTTATATATTTTATATATATATATATATAATATATAGTAGTATATATAATATATTATATATATTTAGACAAATACATAGACTATAGATATTTAGTCAAAGTAAATATACTCACTAAATCTGTCCGCCCTTCAGTAATATCTTCAAGAATTAGCAGCCTCGGATTCACAACTGCATTATTGGTCACCTATAAATGTTCTGTTGTTCTGTTGGTGTCTTCCTGAAATCCCTACCTCTCGCACCCCCCTCACTACAAACGCAGAACTCGACATCGGGTGTGCGCTGGCTGGGCCTCAGCTCTGTTGACTCCTGCGCATGACGAAGGGGCTTTGATGAAAAATTGCGAATCGGGTGTTGGCAATCCGTCTTAGCGCGTGACGGTGCGTATGATCGCTGTGTGTGAGTGATTGTTGTCGTATGGTGTGTTGTGGTGTGTAGATTGTAGATAGTGGTGTTCAGTGTTCGTGATTCTTGTGTGCTGTGTGTGTGAAGTTGTGTTGCGTGTGGTGTTTGTGTGCGATGTGCATATAAAATGTACCTGACCATACAATATATAAATGAATACTATATTAATATATATGTATCTGTATAGATGTAATATATATATACTATATATACATCACACTCACGAACAACATATTCAACACACTACAATACCATCAGCTAATGATCACAATATAGGTAATCATTAGGTACCAACACTATCATATTGGGATGCTATAACTTTCATAACCATCTCACTACTACTTGGCATCGCAAGCATTACAAGAATGTGATCTGTGCAATAGCCACTAGATGCTGTGACATGATACCATCGAACTCAATCGTCCGAAAGATAATAGGTATCAGAATGAATAATTATGTATGTTAGTTGTGCAGAGAACATATAAATAACCAAGAACTAACAGAATATAGTATAACATGTTTTATGGCTGGTGGTTGACTCAGTTGTATAGATTGGCAGTGTTGGGGAAATTGGTATGCTGGCTGGGAGCTTGTGATAATGTCTTTTGTGATTAAGATGTTATTATCGATCTGTAGGTCTGGACATAGTATGTTTAAGTGAGATTTGTAACTTTCTGCACTATCAATGTTTAATGCATTAATTTTATCCCATATGTATTGTTTCTTAAACTTACTCAAATCTATCTATTCCTATTACTATCTTTAAAAATTATATTCCGTCAGATTTATACTATTAATTCAAAAGAAGGCTATATAACCACTGTAATTCTTAATGAATACAACATCTCAAGAGGAAATGAAATTGATGAAAATAAAAAATTACACGAATAAATATACATGTATATATAAACATATCATTAGCACATACACACACACACACACAAAAATATTCACAATCACAATACACGATCAACACACTCACCACACATCACACCCTCAAACACACACACAATATATATATATATTAATATATAATATCTATATATATATATACTATATATCTTTTATATTTATCACCTATAATCTAATTTGATACTCATTTATTTATTCATAGGAAGATGCGTCAGATTATGTTGTGTGTTTGTGAAGGTGATAGATTTCTCGTTATATATGTAAATATATTTGAGGATCAGTGTAATAAGGAATTACGGAATAGTAGATCTACAGCCACAATAGATAGAACTAAGCATACGACAACTCACGAGAAAGATAGATAGAATGATGATAGATAGATAGATAGATTAGAGAGAGCAAGAGGAGGAGAAGAACCGACAGAGGAGAGAGAAGTCAGAGAGCGAGAGGACACAGCAGAGAGAAGAGGACGAGAGAGAAGAGGACGAGCAGAGACAGAAACGACACGAGCACTGCCAAAGGAGAGCAGAGAGAGGAAGACACACATAGCGCAAGAAGCAAGACAGCAACACACACACACACATAATATAGTGGTAGTAGATAGGTCAGAGTGCATGAGTAAGTAATAGAAAGAGTAGAGGGAGAGATGAATAGTATATTATACTGGTATATTATATAATATATATAAATTATATTAAGTATAGTATATTGTAGTGTTGTGTGTGGTGTGTAAATTTTGACATGTGTATATAGCATGTCCGGAAAGAGTTATGAACCATGTATGACAGCCTGAATATGTTACTTCATTCCACAAAGCAATTCTGAGTTTGACCTTCGTCTTTGTTCCCTGGTATCTCGAATCTCCTGACCTTGGATTGGTTTTGGGGTCATCGTGGATTGTGTTTCTTATGTATCATTATCACGTGTATGTATGTATATCGAAAATGACGTTCGGTTAGAATTCGGGTATAAAGCATGTATAATGATGAATACGTATGAGTGAAAAAAAGGAGACAAAGAGAAACATGATAAGAGGGAGAGGGAGAAATTGAGGAAGGTTTATAATGATGAATAAACGTATGAGTGAAAAAGGAGACAAAGAGAAACATGATAAAGAGAGATAAGAGGGAGAGGGAGAGATTGAGGAAGGTTTAGTCTAGGTACACACTATCGGACCTTCGTCTATAAAAGAATTATTATGGAGAATCAAATACCTATCTTGGCATCTTGTACTTAAACCTAAACGTAATCTGGAACTTTTCTCCATCAAAATTTCTTACAATGTAATTTTAGTAATTGTCTCACTTTTTAAGATTAACTCTTTAATACAACTCACGAAATAGTCATGGGTCAAATTACTTGCCCATTAGAGAGTACCCGGACTTTGATGTCCAGACTGACAATGCAATGAGAACTGAGGGTCATGTAAGGCCAGTAGGAGACGTAGCGGACCCGCCAGACGGTATACATAGCGACAGCTAGGAAGAAAGCAAAAGACTCGGCCAACGGCCGTATATAAAGAAATTTCATACTTCTGTAAAAGGCAAAATACTCAGTTATCCTCACTGAACTACAATCCTATACATGACAAAAATAGTACAATATCATAACAATGAATATGGTGAATGTATCATAGTAGTTTGATCACTGTGCATCAAGGATAAATTGTTTTTGTACTGTAGCCTAATGTGATGTAATAATACTACGCTTATATGATACTTGGTAGTCACAGTGTTATATATAATGGATACTATATTATGAATACGAAACGATCATTATAAAATATAGTTAAGTAAATTATAAATAGTATATCTACATATTATTATCCTATCACTAAAATAGAACTATACAACTACAGTAAAGGTTCGATTCATGAATATACACACTCCTCTAGTATACCATTCATAATCTATCACTCATCACTGATGGATACCTATTAGGGTATAGTAAGTAGTATGACTGCTTCCGTCCCTATACGTCGATAGTATATATGTAGGTAGACTATATACGTATGTGTAGGCGATTCAGTACCCTACCAACAGTTTAGTGGGATACTTAGGAGAGGTCACAGCCCGATGCTGCGTCGTGTGTAAAAAGTCCGCGTAGGAGAGAATTAGGAATGCATCTTCCAAGGGAAGCCAGCGGTCAAGTGGGGAGTAAGGATACCCCATGGTCATAATTCGTGCGCCAGGGCTTCATCTTGTTATCTGGCGAGTCCTGCAGGGGGAAAATGAGTATTGATTTCGGGTTGTGCAAATAGTTTTCTCCCTCTTTCCTGCCTTCGTCTTGAAACTGGCTGGTCACCTCTGGAACCCTCGCGTTTGGACAATGACTAATTTGATACACAGACATGTCTCAACTAACTGCCCACTGTGGTGGCGTATGCAACAGTTCATTCATCTCACGTTGTTCCAGTTCATGCTGCAGCCTACTTCTCACTGGCTATTGACCGTTCCCGTAGCTGCCGGTCCTACGCCACGGCCTGACGCCCATCACCTTATATTGGGTATGGGGACGATCTGCTACATAGCTATGGGTCACTATGACAGGCAATTATCTAACGTTGCGCGGTACGGATGCCTGTGTACTACCCTTACTTTCGTTTGAGAGAATATTTAGGTGTTGGGAGGGAACAAGAACTAGAATGACTGCGAATGAGTAAATAAAGTAGATCTTACAATATACCTTCACTTGAAACAGCAATTATTTACTTTCCGTCATGATTTTGATAGATCTGGCAAGTGAGCCAGGTATCAACACTATCTTCGATCAATCCTTAAGTTTGAATTTTGTCTGGCACTCGGGTCTGGTCATGATCGCCGGGTTCGATTCTCTCCCTCTGCGGTCGGTCGTGATATAATACGGGTTACGGTTTAAATGTGCAATGTGTTGGCTGATGTGTTTGCGCTCGTGTCGCTCGCTGCGGGTTATCCGGGCACTTTATTACGTGTTTCTAAGTTGGATCCTAAGTAATAATTAAAAAAGACTCATTGTGCATTGCTCCTAGGCTAGTATCCGCATCAGATGGTGTCGCCTCAAATCTTCCTGATTTTGGACATTTTGGTTCAATTATGGAACACAAGGTTCAATGAATTCTTTTACTAATATACAACCTAAATCTGAGAGCGGATCAGGGCCTGCCCAACTCTTCACATACTTTCATCCGATGTGTGTGGGGAGACTTCGCATCATCATCACTATATAGGCCGTCACACTAGACCATTCCCTCTCAAAATGCAGCACCTTATCAATGTTCTTTGGGATTTATATCTTGGCTTAAAATACGTTTAATATATCGGATTCTATTCAATAACATATCTTGGACCACTAGACCGACTGATAGGATTTATGTATTTAATATTATATGTAAAAGGTATATTACTTTTATTCATCACTATGTTTGTGTAGTGTTTGTATGTTTTTGTCGTGCTCGCCTGCTCTATGGTTGCTTTTGTGTGGTGTGTAGCTGTGTGTGTGGTGTGTGCTGTTGCGTGTGGTGTCAGTCTTTGGGATTGTGCTCTAGTTTAAAGCTTGTGAAAAAGGATTATCCTCCTAGCATCCCCACCCAACCGACCCTCGCCCTCCTTGCACTCAGCCACGAGAGCCAGCGCTTGGACAGTACGATGACGCGTCAGGACAAAGCCTGCTTAACAAGCCAGGTCACGGTCCAGAGATCTGCGAGAGATTAGAAAAAAGTAACCCTATGATTATCCTTACCAGCTGCGTATATGGCGATGGATATGCATAGAGGAAAGCTTCAAATGGAGAAATCAAAGTGTTGGATAATAAGAATCAAATAATGACATTAAAGATAATCATCAGACAATGGTTTTGAGAATATGACCGACTGTCGTATGTCAGTCTAAACTTTGAGAAATCAATGATATTTCCTTTTATGTTCCTTGAGCAAAAAAGAAAAAGGAAAGGGGAAGAAGAAAAGGCTTGCAAAATGAATGACATTTTTTTTCTTGAGCGAAAGAGAAAAAAGGAAAAGGGAAGAAGAAAAGGCTTGACATTTCCTTTTATGTTTCTTGAGCGAAAGAGAAAAAAAAGCAAAAGGAAAGAAGAAATTTCTTGCATAATGAATAACATTTCCTTTCATGTTTCTTGAGCGAAAGAGGAAAAAAGGAAAAGGAAAGAAGAAAAAGTCTTGCATAGTGAATAACATTTCCTTTCATGCTTCTTGAGCGAAAGAGAAAAAAGGAAAAGGGAAGAAGAAAAGGCTTGACATTTTCCTTTTATGTTTCTTGAGCGAAAGAGAAAAAAAAAAGCAAAAGGAAAGAAGAAATTTCTTGCATAATGAATAACATTTCCTTTCATGTTTCTTGAGCGAAAGAGGAAAAAAGGAAAAGGGAAGAAGAAAAGGCTTGCATAATGAATAACATTTCCTTCATGTTTCTTGAGCGAAAGAGAAAAAAAGGAAACGGGAAGAAGAAAAGGCTTGACATTTCCTTTTATGTTTCTTGAGGCGAAAAGAAAAAAGGAAACGGAAAGAAGAAAAGTCTTGCATAATGAATAACATTTCCTTTCAGGTCTTGAGCGAAAGAGGAAAAAAGGAAAAGGAAAGAAGAAATTTCTTGCATAATGAATGACATTTCCTTTCAGGTTTCTTGAGCGAAAGAGGAAAAAAGGAAAAGGAAAGAAGAAAAGGCTTGCATAGTGAATAACATTTCCTTTCATGTTTCTTGAGCGAAAGAGGAAAAAAGGAAAAGGGAAGAAGAAAAGGCTTTGTCATAACACCCAAGACGATTACTAAAAGCCATCGATGGGAGTCTCTCTCGTATGCATAATAATCGCCAGTTAAGAAGAGGAAATTGCTGCTAATGAAAGCCCCCAAAAAGCCTTCTCACTAGTACTCAAGGACGCCCACACGACGCCGCCCACACGAAGCCGCCCACACGACCGCCGCCACACGACGCCGCCCACACGACCCGCCCACACGACGCCGAACAAAGGATCGGATTCACCAGCACTGTAAGGACCTTTTGCGGGGCTCAAGGTCATGGCGCTCAAAAAGGTTATTCACGAAACGGATAAAGGATTTGTACACATGAAGGGAAACTGTCTTCTGTTGTACAAGTCTATCCGGCTATCATGGAGCTGATACAGATTTTTTTTTTTTTTTTTTTTTTTTTTTTTTTTTTTTTTTTTTTTTTTAAGATTTGAGCGTCCACGAAAAGGTCCAGGAGTCATTCCAAAAGTCAAATGCAGTAATATGATGTGTATATTACGAGGAATACATATATACATATGTGTGTGTGTGTACATATGCCTGTGTATGTGTTTGTGCGTGTGTGTGTGTGAGTGTGCGTGTGTGTGTTTGTATATGTGTATTAAGTTTTGTTATGCTGTACAGCTATAATCAATCACAACAGGGCATGTCCGTCACTCAGAGCCTCTCAAATCATCATCAAGATTACAATAAAGGAGAACAAGACGGAATCGTAAACCAAGTCAGAGTTACCGGCATTCTGACCAAGACGCAATATTTGGGGGATGACTTCACGGCAACAACAAACAATATTTGGGGGAATGACTTCACGGCAACAACAAACAATATTTGGGGAATGACTTCACGGCAACAACAAACAATATTTGGGGAATGACTTCACGGCAGGAATATTTCTGTTGGTCTGCTCACCCCGGCCCTTTAAAAAATGTTTGTCACTTTTACTCATCACTTTGGCGGTGATGTGATTTTATGATGCGTAAAGAAAGTAATCATGGAG
>NW_020871339.1:380909-383409 GCF_003789085.1 Penaeus vannamei | reverse complement strand
ATATATATATATATATATATATATATATATATATATATATATAACTTACGTGATGTTGCCTCAACACCCCCACCTCCTTGCTCTCCTTCGTTCCCCTCCCTACCCCCCACATCCTCCTTTTCTTTCTTAGCCCCTTTTTATCTCTTGCTATCCCTAGGTCCTCTTTCCTTCCATCCCATCCTATCTTCCTTCTTAATTTCGCCCCTCGGATAGTCGCGTAAACGATAAATGTGCATGATAATAACTACAATGATAATACAAATAATAACTACAATGATAATACAATAATAACTACATGATACCCATAATAACTACAATCATAATACAAATAATAACTACAATAATAATACCCATAATAACTACAATAATACATAAAAATAATAAAACCGATAATAGCTACAATAATGATAGTAATAGGGGTAGTATCAGGATTCTGATAAATCCGGAATATGATAAATAAATTCAGACGTATTATTCAGATATAATATCTGAACTTATTAATGAAAGGAACAGAAACACAATATTTAGTTAGCAGAATAGTTTAAAAAATACCACAATTCATAATCGTAGAACTGGAATAGGATTCTAATACGTTTGTGTTTGATTCCAAGGTGCGAAGTATAAGCAGAAATATGTTAGAATAATGAAAAGAATAATGATAATGATAGAAAAGGTTTCTAAGAGACTCCGCAGTCACGTGGAAAAAGGATTTTTTTATACTGTTTCGAAGCGTAACAGGCGAATCAACGGACGAAACAAAACTAGAATAATGATATAGATGATAACGAGAGTAAAGACAATAATGTTGAAAATGATAATGATGGGAATAATAATTACCATAATAACGACAATAATGATAATGAGTTATGATAACAATTCTGATAATGATAATTACAGTAATAATAATGATAACAATATTGTTACTATGAATATAAACTATATAGAAATAAAAGTATACCAGTCGGGTATGCCTGCATTAGACAAAGGACTGAGATACGACAACTCAATTCTAAACATCAAGACCAATATCATTTCAATCTGAAATTCGAAAGTGAGTGACATTCTCTTTTTTCAAGTTTCATTTTAAACGCAAAAGAAAATTAAAACGAAAAAAAAGAAAGTTTCATTTTAAACGCAAAAAAAAAAAAAATGAACGAAAAAAAAAAAGAAAAAAAAAAAGTCTTGGCCACAATACACAGTACAAACCCATCAACGGAGGCAGTCTCGTCTGCATACAAATGGTCAATTAAAGAGAGGAAATTCCTGCTCTTAGAAGACTCACTTGTGACTCCTGGAGACTCGCAAAGCGTCCAGAACAGCACCGAGTCCGGAGTGGTTTATGTGCAGAGAAAAAGAATGTTGTCTTGAGTAAGCAACTTGTAACAGTTTATATGTGGCTGTGGACGAGTTTAGAAAATCACTGACGTATATGTATGTTATCGTTTATAAGATTAATGGAGGTATAGATAATTCAGCACATATACGCACATCCGTGTGTGTGTGGTTGTATAAGAATGAATATAGATATGTATACATATATATGTATGTATATATACATTATGTAGATAGGTAAATGTGTGTGTGTATATATAAGTACTTGGAGCATTATATGTATATGTGCATGCACGTATTTATATATATGCGTGTGTATATATATGTCTGTGTGTGTCTGCGTGTGTATAGATGTATTCACGCACACATACACACATATATATATGTGTGTATATACATATATGTGTATATAAATGGATATGTATATATCTATACATATATATGTATACATATGTGTATATATACATATATATATATATATATATATATTATATATATATTATATATATATATATATATATATATATATATATATAATATACGTATATATATGTGTGTGGGCCTGTGTATATAAACTTATAACATATATGCATATATACATATATATATATATATATATATTATATATATATATATGTTTATGTTTATGTATGTATCTATATATGTTACGCACGAATACATGTATACATATATATACCATACATACAAAAATTCAAAATACACATTTAGATTTGCATTGTATGCATATTTATTTAGAGACCATATGTCAAAAAGTAAACGCAAATTAAAAGGCAAAATAAAGATAGAGCGATAGTTAAGACATATATTGTTCCCATTGCCATACACTACACAGCCGCTACAAAGAGCCCTAAAGTTACACTATATTGGGGGGGGGGACTGTAGTCACTGCACCTCCTCAGTCATTGGATCCGTTCCAGCTTTTTATCTTCTTTGAAATCTCAGAAGTAGTAGCGGCGATGCCCATACCCGCCGTAGTAGCTGCGATGCCCATAGCTGTAGCGATCGTACCCATACCCATAGGGGTGATGGGGGTCAGCCGTGGCGTGGGGGACCGGCAGCCGGCGAAGGGTCGCAGTGGGTAGGGCTCGGGCATGGCTCCGGCTGGCCCCGAGAGGAGGGAAAGGGCCAGGGCCACGCGGGCAGGAGA
>NW_020871339.1:370909-375909 GCF_003789085.1 Penaeus vannamei | reverse complement strand
TAAATATTTGGAGACGCTGATGGTATCATTTGTGAAAACAAATTGGAATGTTTATAATAATAGTGATGGTAAAGACATCAACGTCAATAATATCCCGATAACAACAACAACAACAACTAATACTACTACTACTATATACATATATATAAAATACTACTACTACTATTATTACTATTACTATTATTACTACTACTGCTGCTGTTATTACTATTACTCTCGCTACCACTATCAGTATTACTTTACGATTACGATTACCAGCACTGCCGCCGCCGCCGCTGCCGCTACTACTACATTTACAAGACAATAGAATACAGTAAATACAACCAAAACACCAGCACGAACAACAGCATCAATAAAACTAAAATTCCAACATGGCAATCCTCAAGCATGACGTCATGGGCCCGAAAGGTAACGAGGTCACATAACAGGTCACACAGTAGTTTCAGGTCTTACATGGGAGAGTCTGCCTGCGTTTCACAATGTAGATCGATGACCATTTGCGGGAGGAGTGGCTGAAGTCATAGGTCATAGGTCATAGGTGGAGACTGAAGCGAGCGGTGAACTTCGACCTGGTGTGTGTGTGTGTGTTTTAATGGCTTATTATAAATCATTGTCAATGGTAACAGATATTTTTGGTTGTGGTTGTTCTCGTGTTACTATTATTACCATTGATTTTTTACCATCATGAATATAATGTTTCATTAACGGTATTATAATACTGTCTGCCACATATTCCACTCCTATCAGTATCCCCACCGCTATTGCTAACGCCATATCCATCACCAACCACACTTGCTCGACTACATCACCGCCACTCCACCACTATGATATCACACAAAAAACACTATAATACCACCACCACCACACCGCCGTCATCATACTACCATTACACCACCGCCACATCACCACCAGCGTACTACCAAAAGACCACCTCCACCATCCTACTTCAGTGCCTCCACCACCGATATAACAAACTGCGCAAGGGATAAATAATAAATCGGTTCAAATTACGCATATATACTGCATACAAGAAATCAACAGGGGTAGTCTTCCCCACCATATAACATATCATTGCATCGTTCAGACACACAATCATGTTTACGTTTTATTATAAGCGATTATTGATAAATGTTTGTTAGAAGTCGAATTTCTTCATCCATGAGTATAATGTTAGATTTGGACACAAATAAATTCATATCTGTCAGTCTAGACATGCATATCTATTGGGCAGATAGACTGAGAAATGTATATCTATAATAAAGATAGACAGATATGCATTTGTTTGTGTGAATGTGCATGCCCATATGTAAGAATATTCATTGGGTCGAGCCTCGTGCATTTTTAACAAACCTGCTGATGAAAAGAGGAAGGTAAAGATTGCAAAGTGTTTATATCGATTTCCACCGGTTGCTTGCATAGGTGAATTAGGTGCAAATTATTTTGTCGATATCCAGTGGTTATTTGCGCAAACATTGATGGTTTAGCACCGACATTGATAGGTAGCAATTAAGTATTAAATTACCTAGACAATTGTTTTCTAAAAAAGATACGGATGATTGATTTATAGAAAAAGAAAATGGGTTGTGCATTTTCTAAGTGTTTTCTAGTACGGTAGTAGTAGTAGTAGTAGTAGTAGTAGAAGTAATAAAATAGTTCTAGTTACTACTATAGAGCACCGGTGGTAGTACCGCTTATCGTACCGTGGTGGTGGCAGTAGTAGGGTAGTTGCGGCTCATTATTATTATTGTTGTTATTCTCTTCATCTTCGTCTTTAGGCCTATTACCGGTGCCAAAGAGGTTATGTTTTTGGCCGCGTCGGTTAGCAGGATGACTCGAGAAGCTATGGCGGATTTCTACCCGAGGCGCGTCCGAGCGGAACAGATTCTGTCAAGTTTTGGTGGTGATGCGGATCATGATCCGGATCCAGATTTTTTATGCTAGTATCAGTAACTGTTATTATCATCATTACCTTTATCACCTCCGCCAAGGAGGTTATGTTTACCGACGTCACCAGTGTCATTATTATTATTGTTGTTGTTGTTGTTGTCTTCTTATCATCATCATCATCATCATCATCATCATCATCATCATTATCATTATCATTATCATTATCATTATCATTATCATTATCATTGTCACTGTCACTTTCACCGTCAGTGTCATCTCCCCTATCATTGCTATTATATTTATTATTATTATTAGAGTTATTATTATTATTGTTATTATTATTATTATTATAATTATTATTATTATCTTTATCATTATTGTTATCAGTATTATTATCATCATTATTGTTATTGTTTTTTTTATTCTTGTTGCTGCTGTACAGTTTTTATTATTGTCGTTCGTAATGTTATTATTGTTAATAGCATCATCACCATTATCCTTATCCTCGCCATCGTTATCTTTACATCTGTTACTGTTACCGTTATTATGAAAATTGATGTTATTATTATTGATGCTTTTGTTCTTATACATATCACAAGCGGGATTATCATTATCATATTTACTAGTGGTATTGTGGTATTAAAAGTACCACAATCTTGATTTCCTCATCAGAATGAGTGGGTGAGTGAGTGAGTTAGTAAGTGGGTGGGTAGGTGAGTGGGTGGGTGAGAGGAGAGAAAGAAAGAAAGAAAAAGAAAGAGAGAAAGAGAAAGAGAAAGAAAGAGAAAGTAAGAATGAGGGTGAGGTAAAGAACGAGAGAAAGAGTAAGAGAAAGAGTAAGAGAAAGAGAAAGAGAGAGAGAGAAAGAGAGAGAGAGAGAGAGAAAGAGACAGAAAGAGACAGAGACAGAGTAAGAGAGATAGAAAGAGTAAGAGAGAGAAAGAGAAAGACAGGGAGGGAGAGGGAGAGGGAGAGGGAGAGGGAGAAAGAGAAAGGGTAAGAGAGAGAGATAGGGAAAGAAAGAAAAAGAAAGAGAGAGAGTGAGTGAGAGTGAGTGAGTGAGTGTTATGTGTAAATATGTGTGTGTGTGTGTGTGTGTGTGTGTGTGTGTGTGTGTGTGTGTGTGTGTGTGTGTGTGTGTGTGTGTGTGTGTGTGTGTGTGTGTGTGTGTGTGCGTGCGTGCGCGTACGCGTGTGCGTGTGCGTGTGTGCGTGTGTCTATGTGTGTGCACCGGGAGAGTTGTCATTAAGAGTTAACAAGAACAGATAACAACATAATAACTTCAGCATCGAGCACAAAGACGAAACCACGAAAATGCTCGGATATTGTGGACACATGAGGGAGGGAAGAAGCTCTTCCTTTGACATCTCTAAAGCTTTGACCCCCTGGCCTCGGGGGCGGACATCAATAGCAGCTCATAAGCGAGGTGGGAAAAGGGTGGGGGTGGGTACGGGGGGGGGGTTGAATTCAGGGTTCATTCAGAATCTAAAGTGATGAAAGTACCTGTCCGCCGCTGGCCTTTCGGTCGCGTTCGGAGGAGAGAATAGGCCCGCGGGCTAAGTCCTCCTTGAAGACGTGAAGAGGGTGGGAAGGAAGGTGGGAGAGAGAGAGAGAGGAGATGAGTTGAGTTGAGATGATATGATTTGTTAGGAGAGAGAGAAATAGGAATAGTAGTAATAAAATGAGAAAGTGAGAAAAGAATTGAAGTAAAGAAATGAGAGAAGAAAGGCGAGAGGAAAAAGGTGGAGAGAGGAGAAAGAAGAAAGGAGAATTTGTTGTAACTATTTCCCCATTATCTCTGGCGTCGCGTGCCTGCATTGTCATTTTCTGCGTCCACCTTCACGTAATTCGACTGCCTCTCCGCCGACGCCACAGGTCTTCGCCCGGAAGACCCGCGACAGAGGCGAGCGGAGGTTGGGGCACGCCAGGCCAGCCCTTGGTGCGCGCAGAGATTTTTTTGCTGTTATTATCTCTTCGGGTATAATCTTGTCTTGTTTATATTCGAAATGGTGGTTTGAAGGTGGTTAGTAATTATCTTCATGTTGTGTAATTATTGTAGTTATAGATGTTAATAAGTCCGGTACTCAAAAATTCTTATCTTGTAAACACCTTTATTCTCTTCTCTTCACAAGCGTTTTTCTCGCCCACGTCGCCTCCTGTGACACGGCGTCTCTTGTGACACGGCGTATTCCCCATACGATCCCTACGTAGAAGTCGAGCCAAGTGTCCTTTGAAATTCTTCATGGTTTTTCTATCATGAGAAAGTTCAGTCCGAAGTGTGACCACAACCGCTCGCAAGGGTGGGCAGGGAAGGCCGCCCCTCGCTGGCTGCCTCTGCCACGCCCATCGGCCCAGCACAACAAGACGCCGAGTTTAGCAGAGAGAGAGAGAGAGAGAGAGAGAGAGAGAGAAGAGTGGAGGAGAGAGGAGGAGGAGAGAGAGGGAGAGAGAGAGAGAGGAGAGAGGGAGAGGGAGCGGAGAGAGGGAGAGGGAGAGGGAGAGGGAGAGGGAGAGGGGAGAGGGAGAGGGAGAGGGAGAAGGAGAGAGGAGAGGAGAGAGAGAGAGAGAGGAGAGAGAAGAGAGAGAGAGAGAGAGAGAGAGAGAGAGAGAGAGAGAGAGAGAGAGGAGAGGAGAGAGAGAGAGAAGGAGAGAGAGAAAGAGAGAGAGAAAGAGAAAGAGAAAGAGAGAGAAAGAAAGAGAGAGAGAGAGAGAGAGAGAGAGAGAGAGAGAGAGAGAGAGAGAGAGAGAGAGAGAGAGAAGAGAGAGAGAGAGAGAGAGAGAGAGAGAGAGAGAGAGAGAAGAAAGAGAAAGAGAAAGAAGAAAGAGAAAGAGAGAGAAAGAAAGAGAGAGAGAAGAGAGAGAGAGAAGAGAGAGAGAGAGAGAGAGAGAGAGAGAGAGAGAGCGCAGAGAGAGAGAGAGAGAGAGAGAGAAGAATAGGCATCGCATCTCTTCCGTCCTCCCTTCTCCCCTTTTCCACCCTCTATTTCCCCCATTATCATCCCTTTCCACCCTGCCATAAATTAGGGTCCACAATGAAGAGGCTGATGGCTGCGGACGGGAGAGGAAGAGAAAAGGAGAGAGGAATATGAAGGGAGAGAGAAGGAGGGAGTAGG
>NW_020871339.1:323912-351412 GCF_003789085.1 Penaeus vannamei | reverse complement strand
TTCGTACAATTTCCCTCTAATTCCCCTCTTCTCTCTCTCTCTCTGTGTCTCGCTCTCCCCTTCTTCTCCCTCCACCTCCCTCCCTCCGTTTCCCTCCCTTCCTTCCTCCTCCCCTTCTCTCTCCTTCTCCTCCCTACCCTCCGTCTCCCACTCCCTCCCTTAACCCCCTTCTTTTCCCCTCTTTTCCCCATCCACTATCCCACGTCGGCCGAGCGAGACACCCTCGGGTAGTAAACAGTAAACACGACTTCGATCCCGATATTCGCACAAAAGCGTCCGTCCGAATAAGGAATTAGGAATCGATAGCTAGTGTCGCCGATTCGAAGCAGGTCACGCGCTTCGATGACAGGCGGAAGGGACTTATTGGCGATTGACGCTCTCTTTCTTTCTTTTTTTATCATATGTATCGCTCTTTCTCTATCTCTTCCTCCTCTCCTTGTCCCCCTCTCTTTCTCTCGCCCTTTCCTACTCCATCCTCCTCTCCCTTCCACCTTCACACTCTCCCTTCCCTCCCCTTCCATCCTCCATCGTCTATCCACCCCCTTCCCTCCCCCCTCCCCTCTCCCCTCCCCCCCCCCCATCACTATCTCCTTCCCAGCCTTCACCTGCGCTAATTACACACTCGGCACGGGCCTACACCTGGCCATGCGATACGATCAGCCGGTCTTGCATCATAGGCCTAAATCTCGCGACGATGCTAATGGTGTGTGGAAATCAATAGATATAAAAGAACGTACACATAAAATGCATAAACAAGCCTCCATATATTCCCACGACATCGTCAAAAAATAACAAAATAAAAATAAATAAAAACAAAAAATAAAAATCCAGCATCTCTACCATTCTCCTTCTCCCATTTTCTCCCGCGAGTTCCGCCATGAGAACCCGTGCAGTTTCAGCCAGTTCCCTAATCGCAGCCCAACCCGAATCTCATGACAGGTCTCGCATGACATCGAACCCCCAATAAAATCATGCACTCAGGCAAACCTCGCAATGACATGACAGAAGCGAAATGCAATTAAGAGACATTTTTGGGCAACATCCGTTTTCTCTGAGTGCAATCTGTACTTCTTTTGCTCTCCGAAAATCCAATTACAAAGAACATCATAAAACCATTAGAGAAATATCCAGATTTTGCAGCGTTGCCACAAAAGGAGAGTAAGGCAAAAAAGTCAAGAAAAAATAGTAATGATAAAGATAAAGAGTAGGAGGAGAAATGACGATTAACAGAAAAGGTAGAAAAGGACACACACACACACACACACACACACACACACACACACACACACACACACACACACACACACACACAAACAAACAAACAAAGAGACAGGCAAACAGAGAGAGACAAAGATTAAAGGTCCCAGCATCAACTAGTGTAGCGACCGACCGACCGACCGACCGACCGACCGACCGACCGACCGACCAGCTGCTACCAATACCCCCCCACACACACCCCACCCCAAGTCGATATCGACAATACCCGCTTGGGCCGCCGTACCCGCGCCAAAGCCACAGCCCGGAGCGGAAACGAGGGCTGGCAGAACAACTTCATCTGAATCATGGAAGTGATATGAAAAACATATAAAAAACAACAACAACAATAATAATAATACAACGGTGTTTTAACAATAACAGTGGAACGATTAATAAAAATGATAATAATACAACGGCAAATGACAATAATAATAATAATACAACGAAAATTGACAATAATAATAATATTACAACAAAAATTTACAATGATTATAATAATACAACGAATATTGACAATAATAATAATAATAATAATAATAATAATAATAATAATAATAATAATACAACTATAAATAGCAATACCAATAATACAATGATACATAGCAATAATAAAAAATAGAACGATAGAGGCAATAAAAACAAATAAGAATAAAAAAATAATCACATACATATAAAAAACAAAAGCAGAAGAAGAAGAAAGAAAGAAAAAGAAAAGAAGATGGTGAAGAAAAAAATAGAAGAAAAACTAGGCTTTCGAAATAGGCACAGCCATGGCCAGCGGCGGTGACAGGAAAGAGGTAATACTCTATCATTGAACTGAAAATGCAAGCACACTCCTATTAAATTCACACACAATCGACACTTTCTAGTTACAAAGCAAGTTTTAAAAATGAAAGAAAAAAAATTAATACAGAAACGACCATAAAAGATGTCTCTCGAATTAGTTATGTCCCTGAGGGCTCAATTTGTAATGGCAGATGTGTCGTTCTCTGACAAACACAGCAGTAGTATTGTAGTAGTAGTAGTAGCAGTAGTAGTAGTAAGAGTAGTATAGTAGTAGTAGTAGTAGTAGTAGTAGTAGTAGTAGTAGTAGTAGTAGTAGTAGTAGTAGTAGTAGTAGTAGTAGTAGTATAGTAGTATAGTAGTAGTAGTAGTAGTAGTAGTAGTAGTAGTAGTAGTAGTATAGTAGTAGTAGTAGTAGTAGTAGTAGTAGTAGTAGTAGTAGTTAGTAGTAGTAGTAGTAGTAGTAGTAGTAGTAGTAGTATAGTAGTAGTAGTAGTAGTAGTAGTAGTAGTAGTAGTAGTAGTAGTAGTAGTAGTAGTAGTAGTAGTAGTAGTAGTAGTAGTAGTAAGAGTAGTAGTAGTAGTAGTAGTATTGAAAAAACAACAAAAAATATATCTATGTTACGAAGAGCCGGTCCCACATAGGCCTACTCAACAAAATACAACCTATATAATTTGTCGTGGTTACAATTTACATATCACATGACAGGAACATGACATAGAAGATGCCTCTATCACCGTGAGACAATTTCAAACGACACGCCAAGAAAGTATAGAGATAAGAGGGAATTTTTTTTAGGGTGGAGTGGAGGAGGTGGGGAGGGGAGGGGAGGAGGGGAGAAAGGAAGAAGAGAAGGGGAAGAGAGGAGAAGGGGAAGAGGAGGGGGAGAAGGGGAAGCAGAAAGGGGGGGGAACTAAGGAAATGGAAGACGTAGGAAAAGGGAAAGAGAAAAAATAAGAGGACAACGAAAGGAAAGCAGGAAGGAGAAGAGGGAGACAGTTGGAAAAGAGAAACAGAAACAGAAGGGAAAAGAGAAAAAAGAAGGAAAAAGGAAATAGTGAGAAAAAGAGAACTAGAAGGGTAAGGGAAGAAGAGAACAGGAAATAGAAGGAAAAGGGAAAAGGAAAAAGAGAAAGAGAAATAGAAAGAGGAAACGAAAGTGTACGGGTGCTGAGCCGCAAGCACATGCCACCGAGGAAGCAAGCCAGGGAACAGCTGGGACGCTCAACGACAATCGATAAAACAACAAAAAACACCCGTCGTCCCTTTAAATATACTTGACTGCACTCTCTCTCTCTCTCTCTCTCTCTCTCTCTCTCTCTCTCTCTCTCACTCTCTCTCTCTCTCTCTCTCTCTCTCTCTCTCTCTCTCTCTCTCTCTCTCCTCTCTCTCTCTCTCTTCCCAAAATACACATGTATGTACGTGTGAACGACCATGTACTCGCGTGTGTATTCGCTATTTCGATTCGTAGACCTATCAAATGCCTCCCCCCCCAAAAAAAAAAAAAAAAAAACATTAAACAATTTAACCACAGAAAAAAACGGGGGAAGAAAATAACACACAAGCCTGTCGTTTCTCCTCCTGAGAGCATGCAGGTGTCACGGCGAAACAACTCGAAATTCCTGTCACTCTTATGTCATTTTACTTCATCGCCACCCTGTTGGCCTTGGGGGAACTGGGGAACGGGGAAAGGGAAGTGGAAAATGGGGGAGGAATGAGGAGAGGGGAAGGGGGAAGGGGGGAGGGAGAGAAGGGGAGAGGAGTGGAGGAGAGGGAGAGGAGAGGAAGGGAATGGGCAGCAAAGGGGGAAGGGGGAGAGGGGAGGAATGGGGAAGGGGAAAGGGAAAGGGAAGAGGCAAATGGAGGAGGAATGAGAAAGGGGAAAAGGGGGAGAAGAGAAGAAGGGAGGGGAAAGGGGTAGTGAATTGGGCCAATGGAGGAGGAGTGGAGAAGGGGCAAATGGGGGAACTGGACCAAGGGGAGGGGGCCAGGGAGGGGAAGGGGGAAGTGTGAGATCAGGGTGAACAACTTCTTCTCGCTAACAGACAGACACACGCACACAAATAAGCGCTAAAAATAACATGCACATCAGTGTTCATTAAAAATGGCAATGAATTCGGTAATTATTGTCGATGGTGAATAAGAGTAAGAGGATGATGTAGTAATAATAATAGTAATGATGATGATGATACTAATAACAGTAGTAGTAGTAATAGTAATAACAATAATAATAGTAGTAGTAATAGTAGTACAGTAATAGTATTACTACTAACAATAACAGTAACAACAACAATAATAATAATAACAACGACAGTCATCATCATTTATCTTTATTACTATTATTACTATCATTATTACTGTTATGACCATTTTAATCGTAATCATATTATAAAATATAAATAACAATAATAACAATAATGTTACTAACAATGCAACAATATAGATAACAATAATAACATTAATAGAATAATAATACTGATAACAGCAACAATACTACTATTAATGAAGATGATGATAACACTAACAACAGCAACTACAACAACAACAACAACAACAACAATAATAATAATAGGACACCCCCCACCCCAGACCAACCTTTTAAACTTCCCCGTCACACACACCCAGACACGAAGAGTACCACCGTCTACAACACCTCCCCCCCCCCCTCCTCCGCCCACGCAACCCAACCCACGTCCTTTAACGACAATCAATATCAATCCATATCAATCTCTTTCATCCACAACCCCCCTCCTCCCCATCCTCCCCCTCCCCTCCCTCCCTCTCGCCCCCCCCCCACCCCGCCGGAAATCAATATCCTGCGAGGACGCGTGAGATTTCTCGTGGGATACGGGGGTCGATATTTCGTCGGGGGGGAAAGAGATGCAGTGTCGGGGAAGGGGGAGGGAAGGGAGGGGAAGAGGGGATAGGGGGGAGGGGGAGGGGTGGGAGGGGAGGGGAGGGGGAATGGGAGGAAGGGGAGAGGAGAGGATGGGATGGGAAGGAGGGGGAGGAAAAGGGAAGGGGATGTAGGATAAAGGAGACGAGCGGGGAAGGGAGGGGAGGGAGGAGGGAGGGGAGGGGAGGGAGGGAGGGGGAGGGAAAGGGAAGGGGGAGTGGGATAAAGGAGGCGAGTGGGAGGGGAGGGGGGAAGGAGGGAGGAGAATCGACCGCGGGTCAGCTGTTTGTCGGGAGCAAAACAGCTGTTCGAATCCCACCACCCTCCCCCTCCGACACCCTACCCCCTATGGAAGTGTGCCTGCCTTAATGACTTCCTCTCGCGGTGGGCAGGCAGGCAGGTTGGCAAACGAGCAGGCAGGCAGGCAGTCAGGTAGGCAGACGGGCAGATAAGTAAGCAAACAGACCAACAAACAAATTTGTGACCGTTTACAAGTATCCCCAGCGTGTTTTTTTATACCTGAACTAAACCCAACACTTCAAATACCCCCCCCCCCCTCCGTCATCCGCCAACCCTCGAAAATACCATCGCCCTTTCAAAAGACGTTCTTAGCCCACGCATAAATAACCAGAGAGCAAAAAAAAGAGCATTAGAAATCCTCTAAATCGAGGAGATACGAAATGCAAAGAGAAAAGGGAAGAAAATAATTTCGAGACGCACATATAACACGAAATAAAACAGAGAGAAGCAAAAACCTCCCAAAACAAGAAATCAAACAAGGAGAAAACAAAACCCCCCCAAAAAAAAAAAAATAAAAAACAAGGGAAAAGTTCCCCCCAACACCTACGAGGATAACGCCCCCTACCAGCCCCTGCTCAAAGGGATCTACCCCCCCCCAAGGTAAACCCCAGAGATCCCCTCGCCTCCTTCCCCTCCTCGCGCACAAACATCGTCCAGACTCTTAACAAACACATTAGCGGCCATCAGCGTCTCCCTCGCGGTATCCCTACCTCATGTTACGCGACACTCCCGTCCCTCAACACTCTTCACCCTTATCCTGTTCCCTCTGTCTCTTCCGTCCACTCCCTCCTTCCCTTCACCCCCCCTCTTCTCTTGTCTTGTCTTCCGCCCCCTGCCTACCTGACTTCCTTCTTTACCTTTTCCCCTAAACCTACCCCTAACCTGCCCTGCCCTACCCTATCCTACCTTACCCTGCCCTATCCTATCCTATCTTACCTACCTTACCTATTCCTTCTTTACCTTACCTACCTGCCCTTCCTATCTTACCTTACCTTCCCTACCCTATCCTACCTTAACTTGCCCAACCCAACCCTGCCCAACCCAACCCTCCCCTTCCCCCCTCCCCTCCCCTCCACATCACCTTACACGCAGGAGTCTCGGATTGAAACGTGACACTTGACACTCGCACTGGGTGACCCCGTCCCTCCCCTTCTTCCCACACATCTGACCCCGGCGACCTGCCCTGGCCTTGCCCCGGATGCTTGGATGGGGGGGGGGGGGTAGAAGATGAAGGAGAGGGGAGGGGGGTGTCAGTGGGTCGAGAATTTACATATTGTTCTCCAACTATTTGTCGGAGTATGCAGCCGCCTTGGCCCCTAACACGGCTGCAGCCCGACTCATTTGCATACGTATGCGCACATATTAATTAAACTTACGCGCCATTAAAGAAGCCGTCGTCCGAATTCGCGAATCCACGAATCTCCCTCGTATCTATTAATAAATCTATACCTTTCCACAACCAAGAGAAATCTTACCAATACGTGACATTTTACTTCACCTCCACGCACGCCTTCGAACACCTCGACTATTTTTTTCCCATTTAAACGTCAACACAAAGACATCCTCCAGTCACAGCATCCGTGTCCGATTCCCTCCTTTCACAAAATCATCAACCCGACGTCATCATCTCCCGCCGTCCGTGTCCGTGTCACGTGATGTCCCCAAGTCCCTCGTCAGTAAAAGGCGGATCTCATTCCTTGGTTACCTTTTCGTTCTTTGTGAGTCGTCCTTAAATACCAAAAATACCAAATCATGGCGGGGGATTAGTTTACTCTGTGCAGGAGGATCAAGCAACAGCAATATCATGCACTGGATATATTATGCAGTTTCACTTCTGGATCGTCACCGTTAGAGTTGTAAAAGAGGAAGATGGAGACGGTGGACATAGGAAAGGGAAGAATAAAAAAGGAATAAAAAGAAAATAAACCAGGGGAGAAACGGGCAAATATAAACACTAATCCCAAGAAGACGATGATAGTGATGAACGTAAATCGTGCAATAAAACTCACAATTAAAAAGAGAAATATAAATCTAAAACAACAAACCACAACAATCAAACAAACAAATCAACGTGAGAAAATAAAAAACAGATTACCCTCTCCCTCCACGTGACCCCGCCCCCAACCCCCCCACGTGACCCCGCTTCTCCCCCCTCCCCAATTGACCCCCATCTAAAAAAAAAAAGACCTGAGCACGCGCTATCAGCCGATAAATCCTTCAAAAGGTCTTTACCACAACAGCATCCAGGTGCGGGAGACAATATCTGCGCCCTCCTGACCTCGGTTTAACGAGACCTTGGGTGACCTGTTCGAAGAGTGCCTTTGTTTCTTGTTTCTTTTCTCTCTCTCTCTCTCTCTCTCTCTCTCTCTCTCTCTCCTCTCTCTCTCTCTCTCTCTCTCTCTCTCTCTCTCTCTCTCTCTCTCTCTCTCTCTCTTTTCCATTACCCTTGCTAAAATATCTCAACAAATAAATAGATACAAAACATCAAGAATAAAATAGAAGCAAAAAGTAAGTTTTTGCGCATTCGTATGTAAGTATTTACACAAGTATTGAAGTATCTGTCTATGTCCCGACTCCTTTGCCCGCCTTCCTGGCCTGCCTCCTTCCTGCCTGCCTTCTGCCTTCTGCCTGGCCTTTTGCCTGCCTGCCCGCCTGCCTGCCTGCCTGCCTGCCTA
Organism: Penaeus vannamei; assembly: GCF_003789085.1. Taxonomy (NCBI): domain Eukaryota; kingdom Metazoa; phylum Arthropoda; class Malacostraca; order Decapoda; family Penaeidae; genus Penaeus; species Penaeus vannamei. Next base: position 343,501 of record NW_020871339.1, on the reverse strand, counting down.
TCTACCTACCTACCTGTCTATCTGCCAACCCGCCTGCCTGCCCTCCTGCCTGCCTCTCAGATCAATCAAAGCCCCCGATCACCACTTCCGTCCTTGCCCGATACAATAAAACCTCCAAGTGCGCTAACTCCCTTTCCCATTTTCACTTCCCGGATCAGTCTCCATAGGCTTATCGCCTCCCTCCCTCCCTACCTACCCTGCTCCGTTCTTCCATACCTTCCTCGCCTCCCTACCCCTCCTCCCTCCCTACCCCATGCCCCATTCTTCCATACCTTCCTCGCCTCCCTACCCCCTCCCTCCCCCGTCCCTTCCAATCCTTCCTCCACCCGCGACCCCCTTCCCTCCCTCTCTCTTCTCTCTCTTTCAATCGTGAATCTACCCCCTCCCCCCACACACACTGTCTCCGCTTGCCCCCCACTGAGCCACTACCTCGTCTACCTCTTCCGTCTCTTGGAACCACATTCGATTCTTTCACTCTCATTCTCCACTCATTTTTTCTTTTGACTTTGCTTATTCTTGTCCTATTTCTACTTATTCTCCACTCATTTCCCTCATTCCCTGCTCATTCTTTCAACTGATTTTGCTTGTCCTCTACTAATATTTCTACTTATTCTCCACTCATTTTACTCATTCTCTTTATTTCTTTTTCTTTTCTTTATAGGAATGGATTCGCCTTCACTGAAAGAAACATAAAACGCTAAATTCTTTTATCATAATGAAAAGAACGGGATATCAAAAAAAAAAAGATATATATATTATATATATATATATATATATATATATATATATATATATATATATATATATATATATATATATATACTACGATATGTATCCCGTCTTCTATTTGTTTTCTAATGCGGGCTAATCATCACCGATTTAATCTTTTTACCTGCGCTCTTCGCCCCCCCAACTCAAAGCCGCCTATTCCCTACCCCCCTTCCTCCCACATTTTACCCCCCCCCCCAAACCTACTCCCCCATCCCCTACCCACTGTACCGTATACCGAATTTGGATACCCCATCCCTACCTCCCCCTCACCCCCCAGATCATCCCCCTTCCCCCTCCCCTCTAATATCAACCCCCTTCCCCCTTTAAGCCCCTATAAACCTCCAACCCCCCCAGCCCCTATGACTGATAACCCCCCCCCTACTCCCCCCCCCCGCTCACGGAAGCTGTACCATCCCCACCGGAAGTACCATCGCCAACTAGTCATTTGAACCGGAAATCAACTCTCGGTATCTCGGTAAGTGGGACGATTCTATGGGACAATTCCATGGGACGATTCTTTGGGACGATTCTCTAAAGAGGTCCAGTCGAGAGCAAAGGGAAGGGGGGGGGGAGAGTAAATCACTTAGAAAATCGATAAAGATAAGGAAGGCGAAATTTTATGTTTACATTTGTAAGAGCGCGATTGGAAAGGGAGGGAAAATGAGTGAGTGAGTGAGAGAAAGAGAAGAGAGAGAGAGAGAGAGAGAGAGAGAGAGAGAGAGAGGAGAGAGAGAGAGAGAGAGAGAGAGAGAGAGAGAGAGAGAGAGAGAGAGAGAGAGAGAGAGAGAGAGTTAGAAAGAGAGAAAGAGAGAGAGAACCCAAAAAAGAAAGACAAAGAGCCACACGCAGGAAGACGGCGAAAGAAACTCACAAGAAAAAAATCAAGAAAAGGAACCCCCCTCCCCAGACACAGACGGAGCCCGGTACAGCCCCAAAACACAGGGTTCGAACGGCGCCTCCCGCACTTTCACATTCACACTCGCCACGCAAGCCACTCAACCGCCTCGACCACGTGGAGTCTGGGGTGCAAAGTAAACATTAAAGTGTGACGTGTGACGTTTCTAAGTAAACATTAGAAGTGTGACGTTGCAAAGTAAACATCAATAGCATGATGTTGCAAAGTAGACATTATAATTACTGATTAAAGTTACAAAGTAAACATTTAAAAAGTGATGTTTCAAAGGATCAAAAGTGTGACGTTGCAAGATAAACATTAAAAATGTGATGTTGCATATTAAAAAATAAGAGCGTGACATTGCAAAGTAACCAGGAAAGCTTGAGAGGAAACTAGACCAACAAGTGTGGAAAGTTTATCCATTTTGAAAATCCCGTGGACACTTTCCGAAGATAAATCACATGACGAAGAAAGTTAGACGCAATAAAATGACAAATTAACGCTTTCTATAGGATCAAATAACGCCAATCAGCACTCACAGACACATACGCACATGGCACACATACGCACATGACACACACACACATACGCACATGACACACACATACGCACATGACACACACACACACATACGCACATGACACGCACACATTCACATACACACACACAACACACACACACGCACAAAGACACCAGACACAGAAACAGACTTACAAAAAGCCAAAGGTGTTGTGGAGTCGAGCACGAACGGGAACCACAACACAACACAGGGAGACAGAAAGCTAAAAATAGACGGCCTTGGGAGGGAGGGGGGAGGGGAGGAAGAGGTGGTGGGGGTTAGGGAGGAGGAGCAGCGGGGGGAAGGGACACGGAAGAAGAGGAATATGAGAAAAAAGGGAGATAAGACACAAGAAAGAGATAAACGGGGGGAAAAGGATATGAAGGAGAGGAGAGGAAAAAACGGGAAAATGGTAAAGAAGGGATATAGAAGAAAAAGAAGAACATGAGAAAATGGAAAAAAAAGAGGGAAAAGACACGAAAATGAGAGAAATGAGAAGAGAAACGCATCGGTGAAGAGAAGGGAGGAGAATGATCAGCAATGGCCGTCGCGGTGACCTCGTTCCCTCACTCACGACGCAATTTGTGGACTCTCTGGACCTTACTGGTAGTCCGAGCGGGTGAAAGTCCTGGAAGGAGTAAGGAGGAAGGAGGATGACGTGAAGAAGGAGGAAGTAAAAAAAAAGGACGAGGATGGAGGATGACGTGAAGAAGGAAGTGAAAAAAGGAGGAGGAGGAGGAAGTGAAGGAGGAAGGGCGAAGTGAAAAAAGGAGGAGGAGGAGGAGGAAGTGAAGGAGGAGGATGGAGGAAGAGGAGGATGAAGTGAAGAAGGAGGAGGACGGAGGAACGAAGCGGGAAACGAAAAACGGAGGAACATAATCATGATAAAACAAAGATAAAGGTCTACCGTACAATAACTTTCCTTTGTTCACTCCCGCTTCTTCTCATTCCGTCCTAGTCCTGAAGCATCACCAAACATGGCATCTCTCCTCCCTCCTCCTCTTTTCTCCTATTTCAACTAACTCATCACCATCATCATTTCTCCCCCCTCCTCCTCTTTTCTCCTATTTCAACTCATCATTATCTCTCTCATCCACCTCTTTTTCTCCTATTTCAACTCATCACCATCATCACCACCACCGCCACCACCACCACCACCACCACCACCCACATCACCCATCCCACCCAGCATCACCACCACCACCACCACCACCACCACCACATCACCACCACATCACCATCACCACCACCCCCCACACCACACCACCACCACCATTACCATCACCATCCCACCATCCAAGAACATTCGCAACGATGACGCCCCGGCCTGGCTCCCTCCCCCCGGGCGCCCACACACAAAACATCATCGCGTTAATGCCAAAGGCTTCGCGAACCCGCTTTCGAGTCTCTACCTGTCGCCCCGCGTCGGGTTTGGTTGACGTTCGGGTACAGGCAGGTGTGTGTGGGGGGTGGGGGTGGGGGTGGGGTGGGGGTGAATGTGAGTGTGAGTGTGTGTGTGTGTGTGGTGGGGGGGGGGGGGAGTGTGAGTGTGTGTATGGGGGGTGGGGTGAATGTTGTGGTGTGTGTGTGTGTGTGTGTGTGTGTGTGTGTGTGTGTGTGTGTGTGTGTGTGTGTGTGTGTGTGTGTGTGTGTGTGTGTGTATGTGTGTGTGTGTGTGTGTGTGTGTGTGTGTGTGTGTGTGTGTGTGTGTGTGTGTGTGTGTGTGTGTGTGTGTGTGTGTGTGTGTGTGTGTGTGTGACCGCGTGTGTGCTTATGTTCACATGTATGTGCGTGTCCGCTTGTTTACACGTGCGTGTGTAGTTTTTATCCGTCAGCTCGTATTAAGCACAAGCAGGCTGGCGCGTGCACGAGTCTGATCTTTCGTATTTGCTCGAGTTACGTAAACGCGTCTGACCTGGTCACGTGTGCGTTCCAGAATTCCCTCGTAATCAAATGTCGGTGATGACGAGCATTGCAAGTACGTTGAGACTGATTAAGGTCACATCCGCGTTACTGTGCGTATGCCACTCCTCTCCTCTCTCTCTCCCTCTCTTCTCTCTCTCCTCTCATTACCTTCCTCTCCCTTCTCTTCCTCCTTTCCCTTCTCTCCCCCTTCCTTGCCTTCCTCTCTCCTTTCCCTTCTTTTCCCCTTCCTTGCCTTCCTCTCTCCCTTTCCCTTTCTTCTTCCCAATCCTCTTTCCTTTCCCCCTCCCTCTCCTCCCTTTCCTTTCCAACCCTTTCCTTTCCCTCCTTTTCATAATCACGTTTCCTTTCATGTTTCCATTATCTTTCTTTCCTTCCTTCCCTCCTTCATTCCTTCCTTCCTTCCCTTCCTTCCCTTCCCTCCTATCCCTTCCTTCCCTCATTCAGGCTTCCCAAACCTTCGACTTCCCCCTCCCCCCCCCTTCGTCACACACCACATCCCCGAAGGTTAATTATCGACCGACGCCTCAACCTCGAGAGAGAGCCTCGAGATGACTGGCAGAGACGCACCGTCGAGGTCGAGCGAGGCCTGACACGTCGATGCCTCTCACAGCTCGACCTCCGAAGATTACTCACTGGAAGAGTGACATGACTCTCCGACGTCCACGAGGCGAAGTCCGGGAATGATAAAATCCCCCCTTCCAATCCTTCCCCAATCCCCAAAACTCCCATCCCCAACCACCTCTTCGCCCAACCCCCCTCCTCTTCGCCCCCTCCCCAAACCTCCCTCCTCTTCCCCTCCCCAACTCCCTCCCTAATTTCCTTCCCCTTCCTCCCACCCCTAACCCCTTCCTTCCAATCCCCCTCTTTCCTTCACCCTTAGCGCTAGCAAGTCCCCCGCGCATCCATGGACTTCGCGACACCCCGGCAACTATCATGCACAGATGCCTATACCTCTTCTCCTCCTCCTCTCCTTCTTCTTCTCCTCCCTCTCCTCCCATAAACCGTCGAGACAACTGCTCTTCGTCGGAGGCGGAAGACTGCGCATAACCTCGTCACGACCACCTCCTCTCAACACTCGTCATATATACTCGCATCTCCTCAACCTCGTCATAATTCCTCCTCCTCCTCCTCGTCATCTCCTCAACCTCGTCATAATTACCTCCTCCTCCTCCTCACCTCCACCACAAACCCCAACCCATTACAAAAAAAAAAAAACATTATCTGTACACCATCCCCCTTCGCCGTTGCCTCCCCCCCCCATCCTCATCTCCTTCCTCCCACCTCCACAATCCCTCAGGCACTCACACCTGGCAAACGAACGAACAAAAAAAGGAAAAAAGAAAGAACGATGCTGCTAAAGATGACCCCCCCCCCCAAAAAAAAACACTGGTACAAAGAAAGAAAAATAAACAAAAAATAAATCAGAAAATGAAAGAAAGGACGAGCATTGATACAAAAAAATAAAAATGAAAATAAGAAAAAAAAAACGGATCCCGAAAATACCATCACAGACATGCACATCATTGCCCAGGTGTTGCAAGTCAGCTTCCCCCTTGCCTTGTCCCAACACCAAGAGCAAATGAAACAAAGGACAAGCACTGATAAAAAGGAAAAAAAAAAAAAAAAAAAAAAAAACACGAATCCCAAATACATCATAACACACAAGCACATCATTGCCCAGGTGTTGCAAGGCGGCTTCCCCCTTGCCTTGTCCCAACACCAAGAGCACTTCGAAGGTCGTGCGTGCGTGCACACAGAGGCCCCAGCTCGTGACCAAACACATCGGTCAGGCGCGCATCCTTGCCGGAGGTCGCCCAGTCATGGGGTCGTCCGAATGTGAGGGTTTGGTTTGGTTTCAGAAGGGGGAGAAGAGGGGAAGAGAAGAGAGGGAGAGGAGGGGAAGAGAAGAGAGGGAGAGGAGAGGATAGAAGTGATACAGAAGAAAGAGAGAGAGAGGGGGTAGAGTAGAGACTGAGAGTGTGTGTGTGTGTGTGTGTGTGTGTGTGTGTGTGTGTGTGTGTGTGTGTGTGTGTGTGTGTGTGTGTGTGTGTGTGTGTGTGTAGAGAGAGAGAGAGAGAGAGAGAGAGAAACGAGCAAGAATTCATACAAGAAGAACAAGGAAACAAACAGACGAAAGAGCAGATAAAAATATGTATATAAAACAAGACAAACAAATAACTTAATCAACAAACAAATCAGTCAATAACCAAACAAACACATCACTCAACAAACAAACAAACACATCACTCAACAAACAAACAAACAAACAAACAAAAACACATAAACCAATGAACAAACAAACAAATCAGTCAACAAACATAAACCAATGAACAAACAAAAAAATCAGTTAACAAACATAAACCAATCAACAAACAAACAATTCAGTCAATAACCAAACAAACAAACAAACAAAAAACAACCAACAAAACAAACAAATCAGTCAACAACCCAACAAAACCAAGAAACAGGAGACGGCGCCCACCCAAAAGAAGACAATGACCGCCACGACGCTAATAAGCCGCTGCCGCCCATCCTCGGGGGGATGTTAATTACCGAATTTTCTCTTTCCTTCGCACTCAAAAACGTGTCAGCTGTTGAGGAAATGTAGAAGAAAAACGTGTTTGTGTCTTTGTGTGTTGCTTTGTATGCCCGTTTGCTTCCCTGTCTGTTGGTTAAATGTATTTGTGTCTTTGTGTGTTGCTTTGTATGCCCGTTTGCTTCCCTGTCTGTTGGTTAAATGTATTTGTGTCTTTGTGTGTTGCTTTGTATGCCCGTTTGCTTCCCTGTCTGTGGTTAAATGTATTGTGTCTTTGTGTGTTGCTTTGTATGCCCGTTTGCTTCCCTGTCTGTCGGTTAAATGTATTTGTGTCTTTGTGTGTTGCTTTGTATGCCCGTTTGCTTCCCTGTCTGTCGGTTAAATGTATTTGTGTCTTTGTGTGTTGCTTTGTATGCCCGTTTGCTTTCTGTCTAAATGTATTTGTGTCTTTGTGTGTTGCTTTGTATCCGTTTGCTTCCCTGTCTGTTGTTAAATGTATTTGTGTCTTTGTGTGTTGCTTTGTATGCCCGTTTGCTTCCCTGTCTGTTGGTTAAATGTATTTGTGTCTTTGTGTGTTGCTTTGTATGCCCGTTTGCTTCCCTGTCTGTCGGTTAAATGTATTTGTGTCTTTGTGTGTTGCTTTGTATGCCCGTTTGCTTCCCTGTCTGTCGGTTAAATGTATTTGTGTCTTTGTGTGTTGCTTTGTATGCCCGTTTGCTTCCCTGTCTGTTGGTTAAATGTATTTGTGTCTTTGTGTGTTGCTTTGTATGCCCGTTTGCTTCCCTGTCTGTGGTTAAATGTATTTGTGTCTTTGTGTGTTGCTTTGTATGCCCGTTTGCTTCCTGTCTGTCGGTTAAATGTATTTGTGTCTTTGTGGTTGCTTTGTATGCCCGTTTGCTTCCCTGTCTGTCGGTTAAATGTATTTGTGTCTTGTGTGTTGCTTTGTATGCCCGTTTGCTTCCCTGTCTGTCGGTTAAATGTTTGTGTCTTTGTGTGTTGCTTTGTATGCCCGTTTGCTTACCTGTCTGTTGGTTAAATGTATTTGTGTCTTTTGTGTTGCTTTGTATGCCCGTTTGCTTCCCTGTCTGTTGGTTAAATGTATTTGTTCTTTGTGTGTTGCTTTGTATGCCCGTTTGCTTCCTGTCTGTTGGTTAAATGTATTTGTGTCTTTGTGTGTTGTATGCCCGTTTGCTTACCTGTCTGTTGGTTAAATGTATTTGTGTCTTTGTGTGTTGCTTTGTATGCCCGTTTGCTTCCCTGTCTGTTGGTTAAATGTATTTGTGTCTTTGTGTGTTGCTTTGTATGCCCGTTTTTACCTGTCTGTTGGTTAAATGTATTTGTGTCTTTGTGTGTTGCTTTGTATGCCCGTTTGCTTACCTGTCTGTCGTTAAATGTATTTGTGTCTTTGTGTGTTGCTTTGTATGCCCGTTTGCTTACCTGTCTGTTGGTTAAATGTATTTGTGTCTTTGTGTGTTGCTTTGTATGCCCGTTTGTTCCCTGTCTGTTGGTTAAATGTATTTGTGTCTTTGTGTGTTGCTTTGTATGCCCGTTTGCTTACCTGTCTGTTGGTTAAATGTATTTGTGTCTTTGTGTGTTGCTTTGTATGCCCGTTTTTCCCTGTCTGTTGGTTAAATGTATTTGTGTCTTTGTGTGTTGCTTTGTATGCCCGTTTGTTTACCTGTCTGTTGGTTAAATGTATTTGTGTCTTGTGTGTTGCTTTGTATGCCCGTTTGCTTACCTGTCTGTTGGTTTAAATGTATTTGTGTCTTTGTGTGTTGCTTTGTATGCCGTTTGCTTCCCTGTCTGTTGGTTAAATGTATTTGTGTTTGTGCTTTGTATGCCCGTTTGCTTCCCTGTCTGTTGGTTAAATGTATTTGTGTCTTTGTGTGTTGCTTTGTATGCCCGTTTGCTTACCTGTCTGTTGGTTAAATGTATTTGTGTCTTTGTGTGTTGCTTTGTATGCCCGTTTGCTTCCCTGTCTGTTGGTTAAATGTATTTGTGTCTTTGTGTGTTGCTTTGTATGCCCGTTTGCTTACCTGTCTGTCGGTTAAATGTATTTGTGTCTTTGTGTGTTGCTTGTATGCCCGTTTGCTTCCCTGTCTGTGGTTAAATGTATTTGTGTCTTTGTGTGTTGCTTTGTATGCCCGTTTGCTTCCCTGTCTGTGGTTAAATGTATTTGTGTCTTTGTGTGTTGCTTTGTATGCCCGTTTGCTTCCCTGTCTGTCGGTTAAATGTATTTGTGTCTTTGTGTGTTGCTTTGTATGCCCGTTGCTTCCTGTCTGTTGGTTAAATGTATTTGTGTCTTTGTGTGTCGCTCTGTATGCCCGTTTGCCTATATGTCTGTCGGTTTGTCTGCCTGTCTGCCTGTCTGTTTTCGATGTGCAATCCTACACAAAATGTAAAATAAATGTGTCTTCTCTCACATCGCAACGTGCCTTTTGGCGTTTCTACTGCGTGTCTAGTCATATATAATCCTGCTTATCAAAAAATCCTCGGAACGAACGGAAGCTTAACCCCAACAACCCCCTCTTCTCTTCTTTTCTTTTCTCTTTTCTTCTTCCTCTCCCTCAATTCCCCCCCTCTTCTCACTCTCCTTCTTCCTCCCCATCCCTCCCTCTCCCCACTCCTCTCCTCTTCCTCCTCATCCCTCCCTCTCCCCCTCTCCTCCCTCCCTCCTGTCTCCCCCACCCACTCCTCCTCTTCCTCCCCACTCCCCCCTTCCTCTCCACCCCTCCCTCTACCCACTCCTCTCCCTCTCACCCTCCGCCCTTCCCCACACCTTACTCCACCACCCCACCCAACCCCCCCTCTTCGTTATCACCCCTCCAGGACCGACGCTATCATCACGAGCCCCCGGGACGGCCGCCCATTAGAGAGAGCTGTCCAATAACAATTTCGGTCGTGCGGTTGAGCTCCCCGGGGCTGAGCTTCCCCGCGGGAGGAGGGAGGGAGGGAGGGAGTGTTCAAAGGCCAGGAGCTCACGACTCGGCTCGCCAGGAAGAAGCTGCCACCACCCGTGTTACGCTGCTCCTCGTCTCGTTTCGGTTCTCGTTCGAAGCGGCGTTCGAAATCCTTATATTTCTTTTCGCTCTTTTCGTTTGTTTCTTTCTTTGTCTTCGGCTTTATTTTATTGCATCTTATTCTTATTTGTTTATTCTCTTTTTTCTTTTTTGGCTGTGTGTTCCGACTCTTCTTGTTTTATGTGTTCGTTTTTAAACATTCTTCTGCTTTCTTGTATGTTATTTTTTTATCCTCTTCTCCTCTTTTCCCCTTTTTCCCTCTCAGTCTCTTCTCCCCATCTCCCTCTTCTCTTCTCCTCTTCCATCCTCCTCTCCGCCCCCCCTTTCCCCATTTCACCCCCTCCCTTCCTCTCCTCACCTTTCTACTTACCATCCACCCTCCTCTTCTCTCCTACCCTTTCCTCTCCTATCTCCCTCTCTCCTCCTCCCCCCCCCCTTTCCGCTCTCACCCTTCTCTTCCTCCCCCCCCCCTCTTTCCACCCTCCCCACCACTTCCTTCCAAACCCTCCCAACGCCTTTCGCTAAATAACGTACCACTTAATCTACGTAATTGCACCCTCGCTACGGTCCTTACAAGGCCCCCGACACGGCAAAACCTCCCCTTTGTTCAACATCGGAAAAAAATATATACACATTCCCCTCATTCGGCGAGGGAAGCCACGACGAAGAAATGATAATGTTAAAAATAATGAAACTGCCAAAGAAGAAGAAGAAGAAAAGAAGAAATTGCCAAAGAAGAAGAAAAGAAGAAATTGCCAAAGAAGAAGAAAAGAAGAAATTACCAAAGAAGAAGAAAAAGAAAAAGAAGAAATTACCAAAGAGGAAGAAGAAGAAAAGAAGAAATTACCAAAGAAGAAGAAGAAATGAAGCGAATAACAGGACAACCGAGGAAGAAATAACAACGATCTCTGTGTGAAGAGAGCAAGGTTCTTCTCGCGCTTGCAATGACGGTCTTGGGACACCTTCCCTCTGCAACCTCGATTTCGTTGCAACATTGCCGGGACGATGGGAGCTTCTCCTCCTAGCTCGAAGGGATCTAATTGCATGCAAGACACATTTCCGGTAATGCAGTTAAAATAGCATGGCGAGGGAGAAAGTGAAAGAAAATTGGAGAATAAAGAGTAAATGACCATAAAAATATAGCATGGCGCGGTGATCATGATAACGAGGGGATCTAATTGCATGCAAGACACATTTCCGGTAATGCAGTTAAAATAGCATGGCGAGGGAGAAAGTGAAAGAAAATTGGAGAATAAAGAGTAAATGACCATAAAAATAGAGAAAAATGCACATGCAAAGAAAAGAAAGAAAATCGTAAACAGAGACTGAAGCATGGGCGTTGGACTCCAACTCTTAGGACTGTTGTGGAAGGCAGATAAGGCGTGGGAAGAAGATAAAGAAGAATTAATTTATTTTCTCTGTCTGTCTGTCTGTCTGTTTCTGTCTCCGCTTCTGCTTCTGTCTGTCTTTGTTATTGTCAATCTGCATCTTCACTTCACCCCCACTACTTTCCACTCTCCTTCACTTCTATCATCGCATAAAAATGCAAAAACATCATATCAGCTGATCATATTTCCCTAACAGATGGCCACCCTTATCTACAGTCTTATCGAGAGAGACAAAAAAACGGATGTATAAACGCCTTCGCAGTTTGAATAAATAAACAAATAAAAGTAAATGCAAATCAAAACAACAGCAAAATAAAAATAAGACTCAGATGTGTCCTGACTGCGTATTTTATTTCTAACTGACCCCCCCCCTCCCTCCTCCCCCCCCTCCCCTCTCCCTTCCCCAACGTCGTCAGTACTTAAAACTGCGTCACTTTAGAGAACATAAGATGGTGGAGGAGGAGGAGGAAGAGGAGTGGGGGCGAAGGGGGAGGAGGAAGAGGAGGGGGAGTGGGGGAGGAGGAGGAAGAGAGTGGGGGCGAAGGGGGGAGGAGGAGGAAGAGGAGTGGGGCGAAGGGGGGGGGGAAGAGGAGTGGGCGAGTGGAAGGAGGGGGGAGGAGGAAGAGGAGTGGGGCGAAGGGGGGGAGGAGGAGGAAGAAGTGGGGAAGGGGGGAGAGGAGGAAGAGGAGTTAGGAAGAACTGGGCGAAGGGGGGCGAGGAGGAAAGAGAGTGGGGGCGAAGGGGGGGAGGAGGAAGAGAGCTGGGAGGAGGAGGAAGAGGAGTGGGGCGAAGTGGGGGAGGAGAGAGGAGTGGGCGAAGGGGGGAGAGGAAGAGAGTGGGCGAAGGGGGGGGGAGGAGGAAGAGGAGTTGGGGCGAAGGGGGGGAGGAGGAAGAGGAGTAAGCGAAGGATGGGGGGAGGAGGAGAGGAGAGGGGGGGCGAAGGTGGGGGGAGGAGAAGAGGAGTGGGGCGAAGGGGGGGGAGGAGTGAGAGGTGAGGAGTGGAGGGCGAAGGGCAGAGGAGAGGAGGAAGGAAGAGGAGGTGGGGGCGAGGAGGAAGAGGAGGGGGCGAAGGGGGAGGAGGAGAAGAGGAGTGGGGGCGAAAGGGGGGGGGGGGGGGAGGAGGAAGAGGAGTGGGGGCGAAGCGGGGGGAGAGAGGAAGAGGAGTGGGGGCAAGGGGGAGGAGGAGGAAGAGGAGTGGGCGAAAGGGGGGGGGGGAGGATAGGAGGAAGAGGAGTGGGGGCGAAGGGGGGAGGAGGAAGAGAGTGGGGCGAAGGGGGGGGAGAGGAGGAAGAGATGGGGGCGAGCGGCGTGGTTGGGGGAGGAAGAGGAGTGTGGGGGGCGAAGGGAGGTAGTGAGGAGGAGGGAAGAGGATGGAGTAGCGAAAGAGGGTGGAAGGAAGGAGGGAGGAGGAAGTGGAAGAGAAGATTTGAGGGGGGCGTAAGGGGGAGGGAGGAAGAGGATTTATGAAAGAGCGAAGGAGGAGGGGGAAGGGAAGGAGGGCAGGGGGTAGAAGAAAAGAGAGGGGGGAAGAGAAAGCAGGGATGAAGAGGAAGGAGCGAAGGAGGAGAGGAAAGAGGAGAAACATAAAGAGGAGCAGGAGAAGGATTAGAAAAAGAGAAAGCATAGGAAGAACGAAGGAAAAAAAATGGAAAAAACAAATACGAAAAGAGGAGAATCACAAAGGAGAACGAAAAATGATGTTAGGGAGAGGTAAAGAAGAGAGAAATAGGGACGAACCTGACCCTCGCGGCACACATCTCGGAAAACTCAAAACAAGGATGCTAGGGAGACGGAGAGCTATGAATAAGACGAGCGGGGTCCTACAATGGATGCCAATCAACCCAATCTCTCAAGCTAAAGAGATGCATGGACTGTACAAAAGTAGTAACTTTCTACACACACACACCACCACACACACAGCACACACCACGCACAACACACACACCACACACCACACCACACACACACACACAACCCATGAGCATCCATTCCCAATGCACCTTCAACAGAAGCGAAAAGACAAACGAGGAATGAGTATTTGTGTATTTGCTAAAAAAACAAACGGGCATGAACTGCGGGAGGAACAACAATTCAAGAACAAATAGAGCAAACAACAGAGGCGCGAAATAAATAGACGCCCCCATCCCCAACCAAGAACGCTTTCCCCCCCGAACCGGGCAGGTGAAGACACCAAAGGGAGAGAGTTCCGCGGTGTTTGACACCCGCCCTGCGCGCCCCTTTGCGCGCGGCCGGGGTGCGCTCACCACTCCCCACTCCCCGGCCTTTCACCTTCTAACACCTGTAAACAAAACAAAAGCCGGAGTGTGTGGGCGGCAGTGGTATCAATTGATACTTCGACGTGATTATTTGCTCGCGGCTTCTAAGGTGTAGCAGGGGGTGAGTGTGCGTAGTCGTCATAAACAGTCAGGAATGAATAGCAAATGATTTATTTATGAAATCACATCATTGTAATTTCATGATAAAAAGAAAAAAGTTTTCCGGGCTTCAGCATTTAGGAGTCGAGCTCCGACAAGGAAGGGGGGAGAAAAAAACAAAACGTGCTGTGAACGTGAATGACGTCGAGTGAGACAACCTTAATCGCAGGTTTATGCTCTCAGGGATATAATCGTTATCATAATCTCTTCTTTCTGCTTCTCTTTCTCTTTCTCCTCTCCTCCTCTCTCTCTTCTCTCCTCTCTCTCTCTCTCTCTCTCTCTCTCTCTCTCTCTCCTCTCTCTCTCCTCTCTCTCTCTCTCCGTGTGCTCTCTCTCGTCTGCTCTGCTCTCTCTCTCTCTCTCTCTCGTCTCTCTCTCATCTCGCTCTCTCTTCTCTCTCTCTCTCTCTCTCTCTCTCTCTCTCTCTCATCCATCCACAAACCCACTCACTCACTCACTCACTAACTCACCCTCTCACCACCTCAAACCCAAAACTTGTCGCCCACCCATTTCAAAACTCACTCACACCCACCTCTAAACTCACTCAACCACACTCACCCACCTCAACCCACCCACTCCTCCACTAACCCCCCCCCCCCACCCACACCCCAAAGAACGAAGATCGAAAACTTGCACAATGGGCGTGCGTAGGAACGGATTCGGCCCTTCTTCGATTGAGGCGTGCGGGGCTGTGGACTGTGGGCGGCGTGAGAGAGAGTTGTGGGCGGCGTGGGGGGGTGGAGGGGGGGGGGGGGCTAGCAACAAGGCCATTGAGGCGCGGTGGGCTGTCCTTGTGGCGGCGCTGCGCAGTGGAATATATACTCCGCACGTTAGTAAAAATTACATTGGAAGGTATGGTGAGAAGTACGGTGAGATGGAAGGAAGAGGAGGAGAGAGGAGTAGGGGGAAGATGCGCGCGAAAGAGGAGAGTGAAGAGAGGGATGAGAAAGAGGAAGGGAGGAAAGAACAGAAGAGGGAGGGAGCAGGAGGAGTAGGTATGCGAGTGATTGAGAGGAGAGTCAGGAGCAGAGAAGAGGAAAAGGAGGCGAAGCGGAAGGGAGGACCGGTTGGAGGAGGGGAGGAAAGAAGAGTGGAGAGGTGGAGAGGTTGAAGCAGAGGTAAGGAAGAGAAGGAGCGAGGGAAGGGAAGAGAGCAGAGGAAGGAGGGGCGAAGGCAGGGAGGAGGAGGAGGAAAGAAGCAGAGGGCGGCGAGGGAGGGTGGGTGGTGGTAGACGAGGAGAAGTATGAGAGAGGGAGGAGAAGGAGGTGTGAAAACCGATAAGAAGACAAGAAAAGAAAAAAAACAGAGACGACAAAGATCGCGCGCACCCACCAGCAAAAGAAAACAAAACACAAAAGAAAGGTACAAGAGAAACAACCCAACAACCAAGAACAACGAGACGGAAACAGAACAACAAAAAATCCATTCCAACAGGTGCGCCGCGAAGGCCCAACGGCAGACCTCAGACACAGGAGATGGAGGGGGGGGAGGGGTTCCTCAGCCTGTAGCGGTGTCGTCAGAGAAAAGATTGCGGCCCAGAGGGATGCAAGGCAACGACGGAAACAATCAACCCCATCTGTGATGACTGTTGCTTTTGGGACAAATATGAGGTATTTCTTTCCGTGGGAAACCACACTGAACGAGACCCAAAGACAAAAATATCGTGAAAAAAGTAAAAGAGAAAGAGAGAGAGAGAGAGCGAACGAAGGGAAATAATAAGAGCACAAAATAATAAAAGAAAAATAAGATACACAAAACAAGAGAAACAAAATAATATAACAACAAATCAAATAAACAAACGAACAAAGGATGCATAATGGAAAGGAAAAGTGAATGATGTAAGGAAGTAAAAAAAGCAAAAATTAGTATAATAAACAGGCAATATTAAGATAACAAAATCATTCAGGTTCCACTTCTGATTCCCGTTTTAAAAGACGCAAGAAAAGAGAAGAAGAAGGGGGAAGGAAGGGAAAAAGAAGAAAAAGCCAAGAAGAACAAAAAAAGAAGGAAAATGAATAATAAGAAGAAGAGGAAAGGAGGGAAAAGGAAGAAAAACGAAGAAGAAAAAGGACAAATAGGGGGAGGAGGAAAGGAGAATACAAAGAAGAAGACGAAAGAAAGGAGAAAAAACTAAGTGGATACCAAGCCATGATTCAACCCCAACCCAGCAAAACCACAAACCCACATCCGCAAGCCCTTTAAAACCAACCCAGCACGAATGCCACATCACCCTTCCCTCCCTCCCTCCCCCCCCGCCCCCCAATACAACGAAGAGCCAACTGCAACGCCCACTTTAACGCCCGCACGCCCAGACGAGGAAAGGCGTAGAAGGAGCAATGTTGTCTCGCGTGACGTCACACTCGAATCAATGAAGTACCTCGACCACGTGTCTCTCGCGCATCCTCGTGAGACTTCCAATATCTTTCTTTTATTCTCTCAAATTTCCTTTCTCCGCCAACTCTCCTCCACCATCCCCTTCTTCCTCCAACATCCTCTCCCTCCCTCGCACCTATCCTAAGCCACATCCTTAAATACGATTGATAATAACGATCGCCAATAAATAATCGATTGAGAGAGAGAGAGAGAGAGAGAGAGCGCGCGCGAGTGTCACAGGTGTGGCGCGCTGCGCATGTGTCCCCGCGGCCGACGCCACCACGTGGGAAGGGGGAAAAGCCCCCGGGGACCTCGCTTTTCGGGCTATGGGATGGCTTCATTTCAGTCTTATTTCTGACCTGGTGCAGGTTTTCCCGTCCTGTGTCGCATCGTTCGGGATTATACTTCATTTGCATATGAATACGATTACTCCCTACAGCAATGTCAAAATCGATATAAAATCTGCAATTAAGCATCTCGTAAAAAGTCATAAGCCTCAGCCGCAATCACTTTTGCAATGGCACTCATCATCCGCCGTTGCAACAGCCGCGTGTCGTGCAGAGGCACAAAGGAGCACCTTAATAAGAGGGAATTATGCACGCTTGAACTCCCTGGAGAGGTCACGGCGACGACCAAAAATCTACGGACCTGCAACCCTCGTTCAAGTTACCGCGATCTCAAGAGCATCGTCTCGCGGAATTTCACTTTCTTTATGGAAAAGCCACCGAAAAGGTGTAGTTCTCTTGAGCAACACTGACTTCGCTGCTAAAATTAGGACTTTAGGAAACACTTGCGCAGCATAATTTCTCTTGAGCTGGCTTCGCTGGTAACAGGTGTTAGTTACCATGCATAACACTCCGTCTTCCTCCAAAGCAATAGTTTCTATAAAAAGACTTTCGTGGCTTGCTGCTCATCGCCTATGTACATACAAATAACATTTTTAATAAGAAAAAATGTCGATCAAGTTTCACGCAGCATCTAGATACATAAAAATAACTAACAATCAAGTAAATCCGTTTGCCAACAAAAGAAAAACAACGAGCCATAACAATAATAATAACTATTTACTATCGTTATAATTATCATCATTATTACCATCATCATTATATTTAAAACATATCATCATTATCTATAAAACAAATCATAATCATAGGCCTAATCGTCATATCTATTACGACTACCAAAAAAACAAGCGGTCCAACGAAGACCAACACCTGCCCACCGAAGACCAGTGAATCTCGACGTATGTGCGCACTTCGCAAGGGACACGACGCACCCCCCCCTCCCCTCATCACAACACCTGTTTCGCACCTGCTTCGCTCCGCCGCCGCCGCCGTCGTTGTCATGGATAACTGCGTAGTTGCCGGCAGGGGGGAGGAGGGAGGGGGGGGCATCGAGGTGGGGCGGGCAGCTTGCGAAGGTTGTCACTTTGTCACGCCCGTATTCGGTGACGATTGCGGGAGAATGGGCGGGGATGTGGGGTGAGGGAGGGGGGAAGGGGGGTGTGGGAAGGCAGGGGAAAGAAGGGAGGGGAAGGGGTGTGGTAAGGCAGGGGAAAGGGAGGGGTATTGAGTCAAGAAAAGGGGAAAATACGAAGTTTTAGGGATAAGAAACGAAAGCAATAAGAAAACGGAAAGGCTAACGAAATAAAGATTGTCATACGAAGTTAAAAAGGGAAAAAAAATCAAGACAGAAAAGGAGAAACGAGGACGAAAATGGGGAAGGGGGAGAAACAGAAAAAAAGAAAAAAAGAAAACGAAAAAATGTGGAAGATCCTACACGGTACCCAAGAAAGGAAAAGAATAAAGACAGAGAATCGAAGAGGGAGGAAAGGAAATGTTGAAGAGAACAGAGGCGACCAAAAGGATAACTGACGAAAGATGTTGTGGTTTGGAGTAAGAAATGTGAGAACATCGATGTTAAATAACCGCAAGAAATATCATCATCTTTGTTAGTACCTGTCTCCTTAGTACTAAAAACAATAATAAAGTAATAACGACAACGCAATAAAATAATAATAATAATCATCATAACGATAATGATAAAAAAAAAAAACAAATAATAATAATAATAATAATAAAAATTATAAATATATAAATAATAATAATAACAATAATAATAAAATAACAATATTCACTACTAATATCCACTATAAACATAATAATAATACATAATCAAGTTTATAAATAATCACAAATAATCATAATAATAATAAAATGGTGATGCTGATAATAACAATAATACTAATAATAGTAATGATGATGATGATAGATAATAACAATAATAATAATATTATTATCATTATTTATACTACTACTATACTATAAATTATAATAATAATAATAATAATAATAATAACATAAAAAATAACAATCGTACCAATACTGACCCAATGCCAATGCCAAGACCACAACAACACCAGAAATAACAACAAAGGCAACGCCAAAAGGCCTCTGCAACATAACAATCAACCTCTTGCATTAGACCCCACCTTCCAATATATCCTTGCCACTCATATACCCTTGCCAATGTTGCAAATGCATGCAATCACCTCCACCTGGCTCACCTGCCTTCAACGATTACCAACTACGTCGTTAGGCCTAATTACCCTCGTGATCCCGCCGAAGGTCAGTAGGTTACCGCTCGGGGTCGTGGGGGTCAATTCTAATTTTGATTAATATTATTAAATTTTGTCTATTTGTTCGTCTTTTGCTTTGTTTATATTTCCCTTGGTTACCCTTGGCGTCAATCTCTTTTAATCAATCTATATATGAATATGAAACTATAGTACTTTTATTAATCTTATTAATAGTAAATATTACTATCATTACCATAACTATAATCATATAATTAAAAAAATGTAATAATAATTAATAATAATATAATAATAATAATAATAATAATAATAATAAAATATATACTAAATAATTAATATAATAATAATAATCATATCATAAAATCATACTCATCATTACAAGGCATTAAATTAAACAAACAAAAAAAAAAAGACCAAGCAAAAAAAAACAAAAAAAACACCCCTTCCCGCTCCATTAAAAGAAAGAAAAGAAAAAAGAAAAGAAAGAAAAAAGCGAACACAATAACTTTCCCTCCCCACACCCCCTCTCTCCCTCTCCCTCCCCCTCTTCCCCCCACGCATTCCCAAAGACTCCCCCCCCCAAAAGTCGCCCCAACCCCTGCTCGCCAACTGATTGACACTTCCCGCCGATTCACACCGAGGGGCTCGTAAGGTCGGGCCCTTCGAAGCCTTTATGGGCGATAAAGATGAGGGAGAGAGAGAGAGAGAGAGAGAGGGGAGAGAGTGGTGAGGGAAGTGGTGAGGGAAGTGAGGGGAGAGAAGAGAGAGAGAGCGGAGAAGGGAAGTGAGAGGAGAGAGAGTGGAGAGAGGAGTGAGTAGAAAAAGGGGAAGGGAAGAAGTGGAGAGATAGAGGGAGAAGAAGGGAGAGAGAAGAATAAGGGAGAAGAAAAGCGAGAGGATGAAGGAAGAGGAAAGAGAAGCAGGGAGAAGGGAGATGAGGAGAATTGAACCACATCCCCCTCCCCCAACACCCAACCCCTTCCGCAGAACCGCAAACCCGGAGCTAAATGATCGTCTCCCGAGTAATGACGTCAATCATCATCTTCTGTCCCTTCTTCTGCTCCTGAAACTACGTCTTGATTCCGCCTCG
>NW_020871339.1:311412-321412 GCF_003789085.1 Penaeus vannamei | reverse complement strand
CTCTCTCTGCTCTCTCTCTCTCTCTCTCTCTCTCTCTCTCTCTCTCTCTCTCTCTCTTCTCTCTCGGTCTCTCTCTCTCCTCTCTCTCTCTCTCTTCTCTCTCTCTCTCTCGAGCGCGTGTGTGTGCGTGTGCGTGCGTGTTTCGCTTCTGCGTGTATATATATCTGCGTGCATATGTTCCCCCACGCGCGAATTTCACAAAGATAAACAAGAGTCTTACGAATGAAGTTTTAAAACAAGCGAAACGCGTTGTCTCATCTCCCCCTCTCCCTCCCCCTCCCTCACCCCATCCGCTCCCCCCACCTAAGATAAGCCTCGAATTCACGCCGGATACACACACACCTCCCCCCCTCCTCCCCTTAAGATGAATCCCGACCTCTGTAATCTTCGCCTTTAGAGATACCCGGACAACGCAGCCATAAGCTAAAAAAAATAACAAAGAAAAAAATACAATGCTGACTATAACAATAAGAACAATAACAATAATAACAAAAATGATAATAATGATAACAGCAACAATAACAATATTAAAATAACAATAACAATGTAAATGACAATATTAATAATTAAAATAATACCGACCGACCTGACACAAAAACGTCAACCAAAAACACAACACATCAGACCAAAACAAAACTTAAAGTAACCTAAACACGCACAAGACACAGCCATTCAACCATCCAACCATTCAACCTTCAGCAACCACGGCCCCTCAACCCCCCCCCCGTACCAACTACGCCCCCTCAACACCCCCCCCAGCAACCAACTACGCCCCCTCCCTTTCAGCAACCAACTACGCCCCCTCAACCCCCCCCCCAAGCAACCAACCACGCCCCCCCCCCTTTCAGCTACCAACTACGGCCCCCTCAAGAATTCCCCCCCCCCCAGCAACCAACCACCCCCCCCCCTTTCAGCAACCACCACGGCCTCTTCACCAACCACAGCCTAGCAACGCGGGGGCCTTCCTAGCCAGCGTGCCCGAGAGCGTAGTTACTAAACCACATCTTGGGCAGCCGCGAGAGAGGATTCGGACGGTTACGAATAGGCCTATCGAATCCTCTCTCTCTCTCTCTCTCTCCCACGTGCGAACGGTTTTATAGGAGACACGTGGGTACCAAAGCAGTGATAGATGTCTTTTGTGCACAGGCATACTGACGCATACAAATATGTGTTTTCTGTGTACGCGTGTGGTTCGCAGATGGCGCCTCTAAAACAACAACAACAACAACAACAATAACAAACCTCTTTTCCCAATTTTCAGTTTCAATTTTTTAAAACCAAATAAATGAAACAAAAAGTCGAAAAAGCAAAAACACCTTGGCTTCCCTCTCCCCCCCCCACACACACCTTTCTAGACCCGTATAACCACAAAATGTTCGACAGCATGCATATTGCAACAGCTCGGAAACTTGACGAACTTTTTAGGCCATTTCTTTCTCTCTCTTCTCTCCTTCTCCTCCCTCTTCTCTCTCCTTTCCCTCCCTCTCTCCCTTTTCTTCCCTCCTCTCTCCCTTCCTCTCCCTCCCCTCCTCCCCCTCCCCCTCCCCTCCCCCTCCCCCTCCCCCTCCCCCCCCTCCCTCCTCCATCCTCTCCCTCTATCCCTCTCTCCTTCCCTCCCTCTCTCTCTCTTTCTCACTCTCGGCAAAAAGGTTTTAAAGTGCGGCGTAAAAGTGTTCACGAGTTCGAACATTTCCCCAGTTATAATGCACTTCGTTGAGATTTCTTTACACAAGATGTGTTGTGCGGGAGAAGAAGGGGAGGGAGGGGGTTGGTGGGTGGGGGTGGGGGTGGAAGGCCGAAGTAGTATTCTAATGCAAGTGATGTGATTTGTGTGAGTGAGTGAGTGTGAGTGGTGTGTGTTGTGTGTGTGTGTGTGTGTGTGTGTGTGTGTGTGTGTGTGTGTGTGTGTGTGTGTGTGTGTGTGTGTGTGGTGTGTGTGTGTGTTGTGTCAGTGCGTGCGTGCATGCATGCATGCGTGCGTTCGTACGTGCGTGTTAGTACGTGCGCGTGCGTGCGTATGTATATACGTGCCCACTAATCGCGCCCACATGACCAGTGCCTTCCCGAGATGAACGCCAACCGCGCCGATACCGAAGAAAAGGTCATCCCGCTTGAAATTCGAAGCACGCGCCCGCACCGCCCTGGCCCGAGGAGAGAGGCGAAGGGTGGTAGGGGGGGCGAGGGGAAACATCTGGGAGAGAATGTCACCTGCGAGACGGGGGGGGGGGGGGGGAGCGTTTGGGAGGGTCGCGAGATTGTAACTTGGTGAGAGGAAGGGAGAAAGGTGATGAGGAAGCGGAGGGGGAAGGAGGGAGGAGGAAAGAGAGATGGGAGGATGGGAGGAAGGAAGGGAGAGAGGAAAGAGAAAAGGGAAGAAAGAAAAGAAAGAAAGAAAGAAGGGAGGATGGGAGGAAGGAAGGGAGAGAGGAAGAGAAAAGGGAAGGAGGGAGGAAAGAGAGAATGAGGAGGGAGAAGAAGAGAGAAAGGGATGGAGGGAGGAAAAAGAGAAGGGAGAATGGGAGGGAGATAAAATAGAGAAAAAGAGAAGGTGAGAGAGGAAGAGCCGCAGACAGAGAGGGAGGAAGGAACGAAAACAGACACACAGAGAAAAAGACAGGACGGAAGGGAGGGACAGATCCTACCGCAGGGATCCGTGGCACGCCCTCTCGCACCCGCCCGCCCTTAGCAACGTCCCTTATCTCGAATCTCGACGGTTATCCTAACATCCCACGCCTAACATCCCATCCCTATGCCCTTCCTCCTCTCCTTTTTCTTCCCCTTCCTCTCCCTTTCCCTTTCCTCCCCTTCCCGTCCGTTCTCTTCTCTTCTTTTCTTTTTTTCTTCTCTTCTTTCTGATCTTCCTTTTCTTTTCTTACCTTTCTCTTCCTTCCTTCCTATCTTTTCCACCTCTCCCTTCCCTTCCCTTCCTTTCCCTTCCCCCCTTTCTTTTCTATCTCTCCTTTCCCTTCCCTTTCTTTCCTTTCCTTTCCTTTCCTTTCCTTTCCCTTCCCTTTCCTTCCCTTCCCTCCTTCCTATCTCTCCTTTCTTTTCCATATCTCCCTTCCCTCCCCTTCCCTCCTTCCTTTTCTATATCTCCCTTCCCTCCTTCCTTCCCTTCCCTTCCCCCTTCCCTTCCTTCCTTTCCTTCCCTTCCCTTCCTATTCCCTTCCCTTCCCTTTCCTTTCTTTCCTTTCCTTTCCTTTCCTTCCTTCCTTTCCCTTCCCTTCCCTTCCCTCCTTCCTATCTCTCCCTTCCCTTCCTCCCCCCTCTCGACTTCGCCCCACTAACCGACCGTAGAGGAATTAAGGTGTGTGGTTCTGAACAACGGCCGGGGTTTCATTTGATCTGCTTGCGGGCGAAGAACAATTGAAATACAACATATGAATACATATCCCCTCCCTTCCCTTCCCTCCCTCCCTCCCTCATCTCTCTTTTTTCTCCCTCCCCCTCCCCTCCCCTTCCCTTCCTTCCCTTTCTCACTTCTTCTCCTCTCCCTCCCCTTCCTTCCTCCTATCCCTTCTCTCTTCCCCTCCCTCCCCCCCCTCCCCTCCTCCCCTTCTCTTCCCTCCCCTCCCCTTCTCTTCTCTTCCCCTCCCCCCCCTCCCCTTCTCTTCTCTTCCCCTCCCCACTTCTCTCCGTCCCTGCCCATCTCCTCAATTCCCATCCCCTCCCCGCCCTACCTCTCTCCTTCCCTTCCTTCCCTTCCCTCCCCCTTCCCCTCCCTAGGCTTTCACACCGCGTCCGCTCCTTTTGTGAAGAATTCATATCCTCGCCCACGCCCACACGCCCACAAAAATAACGCCCAATCTCGATCCATCACTTGAAAGCAGATACATTTGTGAAAATAAAATTCTTGGCTTCAAACGCGGTTCTCTTACACCATATTTAAAACCAAAAGAACAAATCTTTCGAGCATTGAAATTTCCAAAGAGGAACGTGGAGCTCGAGATTATTATTATTATTATCATTATTATATTTATTATTATTATTATTATTATTATTATTATTATTATTATTATTATTATTATTATTATTATTATTATTATTATTATTATTATTATTATTATAAGCTATATAAAGAGCCACACTGAAAAATCGAAATTTATACCACCAAGAAAAAATGAAAGAATAGAAAGTCAGCTCTTTACGTAAGAAAAAAACATGTTAGTTGATCTTTTAAACATCAAGAGTCTGCGACGCTACAATCTCTGAAGGCAATCTCCTCCAAAGCCTACAAATAGCAGTAAAAAAAAAAAAATAAGCATCTAGAAAACTGACTTGTAGACGATCGACTTTCATCAAACGTCATTGAATTGAGGGTCAAGGAACTTTTGATCAAAATCAGGATAGATGGCTAGAAACGCGAGATCTGAGTGCGGCCAAGAGAGCAAACACAGAAATATGAATTAATACATGACATGCATTACATATTCTTAACACTATGACCTTGGGAGACACTCAGTGTATGATGCAAGCGAAGAAACTAATACATTTGGGACACTATTTATAAGTTAGGAAAAAACAGAAAAAAAAAGAAAATAGTCTAATCACACACGAACACACGTACATGTACACAAACATGCAGACACGCACAAACACACACACATACGCACGCAGACACGTGATGTGTGAGTGAGTGAGTGTGAGTGAGTGAGTGAGTGAGTGAGTGAGTGAGTGAGTGAGTGAGTGAGTGAGTGAGTGAGTGTGTGTGTGTGTGTGTGTGTGTGTGTGTGTGTGTGTGTGTGTGTGTGTGTGTGTGTGTGTGTGTGTGTGTGTGTGTGTGTGTGTGTGTGTGTGTGTGTGTGTGTTGTGTGTTGCCGCGCGTGCCGTGTGTGTGTGTTCGTGTATATGCGAAGCGTGTGTGTGCATTCGTGTCCACCTGTTTCTTACACAAAAAATACACACAAGACCACGTCCTTGGTAACAAAACACATTTTAAGCAATCGTACGTGCCTGGAGTGACTGAGCTGGCCGAGCGTGTATTAGGCTGAGGCTGTAACCGGTGCATGAAAGCAGGGAAGCGTGCATGATTTCACTGTCTTTCCTCGCGCGAGCATGGCCCAATGGCGTGTCCGAGTCATCTGCCTTACTACAGCATCCCTCGTTTTGTTACATTTCCTCTCTCTCTCTTCGTCTCCCCGTCTGTCCGTGTCTGTAATTTCCTCTCTCTTCGTTTGTTCTGTCTGTCTGTCTGTATTTATGTATTTTTATGTACGTGGTTCTTTCCGTTGTCTGTGTTTGTTTGATTGTTTGTGATTCTGTCCGTGTCTGTGTCTGTGTGTGTCTGTGATTGTCTCTGAGATTTTGTTAGTGTACCTGTGTCTGTCTGTGTTTCTGTCCGTGATTGTCTGTGATTGTCTGTGATTCTGTCCGCGCATCTGAGTCTGTCTGTCTATCCCGCGCCATCATCGACGCCCACACACCCACCTGTGTACCATGCAGACCTAGCGTTCTCTCGGCAAAGCCACTTGCATGATCTCATGGTCGAGCATGCACAAAACCGGTTTTCTCCTCCCCCCCTTCCCCTCTTCCCCTCCTCCCCTCTCCTCCCCTCCCCTATCAACCCTCCTTCCCCTCCCTGAACCGTTCTTACAAGACGCCCGTTCACCGGCTTCTCCGAAAAGAACTTCTGGTCCGGCGGCGCTGAGACAAACGGCCTTTCTTTCCCCCGGCGGCGAAATCCGACACCCAAGCAACGGGTCTTCGCATTTTTCGTACTCCAGTTACCCTTGTCCGCAGTCACCTTTTCGCGCTTTAACTTCCTCCCCCCCCCCACCACCCCCATCCTCTCCCACACCCACCACCCCCCTCCCTACCCCCAACATCTTCTCCCCCCTTCCCCACCCCCACCATCTTCCTCCCCCACCCCCACCATCTTCCCCCCACCCCACCCTCACCATCTTCCTCCCCCCATCCCATCCCCACCATCTTTCTCCCACGTATATATTCTGAGGTAAGATACACACGGAGAACGAAAGAACAAAAAAGAAAGGGAGGGGAGGGGGGGGCAGTGTACTAAAAACAAACAAACAAATAAACAGAATCCACCGTTAGAAAAAAAAACACGCACACAGAACCACGGACATACACAAGCACCCGAGCATTTACATTCAAAGACGTAAACAAACAAACAAACAAGAGACACATGCAACCGCGGACGCACAGGCACCGCTGGACATCCGACGAGTCATACAAGGACACGAGAACGAGCTCCCTTCGATGACAAAGAGAACATTATGGCTTACGGGCAAGGTTGGTCCTCCCCTCGCTCTGTCCACTTTCCCCCCACCCCATCTCCCTTCCTTCCTTCCTTCGTTCTCTCCCACTTTCCGTTCCCCTCGTCCTCGTCCCTCTAGCGTTTCCCCATCCATTACTGTCTATTGTCTCTCTCTCTCTCTCTTCTTAATTTCGCTCTCTCTACATCTCCCTCTTTTTCAGTTTTTCTCGACTTCTCCCTATCTCCCTCCCTCACTCTTTTTCTCTTCCCTTCTCCCTCCCTTTCCCCATTTTGCCTCGTCTCACTCTTTATCATCTCTCCTACTCTCCTCTCGCTCTTTTTTTCACCTCCCAACCTCCCCTCACCCTTCACCACCTCCCCTTACCCATCCCCTCTTCCTTCTCCCCTCCTTCCTCTCCTCCTCCCTCCCTTCATCCTATTCCATCTCCCCTTTATCTTTCTATCTACCCACCCCCCATTCCCTGCCTCCACCTCCTCTTCGTGTCACGGTGTTCATGAAGACAATGACAACGACAACAGGATGACAATCATAAAACCATAATGGCGATGGTGATAATAACGCCGATTATGACGATTCGTTCTCTCATGCAACGTCGGTGTCGCAGCAGGATTTGGGAGGAGAAAGGGAGGAGAGAGGAGGAGAGGGAGGGAGAGAGGGAGTGAGAGGGAGGAAGAGAGAGAGAGGGAGAAGGAGGGAGGAAGAGAGAGAGGGAGTGAGGGAGGAAGGAGAGAGAGAGTGAGGGAGGAAGGGAGAGAGAGGGAGGGAAGAGGGAGGGAAGGTAGGAAGGAAAGAAAGAAAGATACAGGGAAGGAGGATGAATGGAGAGAGAGAAAAAAAGTCAGATTACCGCATTACCTAAAAAAAAATAAAGAATACCCAACGAAAAAAACAACGAAACACCTGTAAACATTCCCTAAAAAAACAAAGAACAGCTGATTCCCCCCCTCACCCCCCTAGACCCACCCCCCCACCACGCTGCACACGCCCACACCACAAAGGTAAACACACTCTCACCTTGTTCTGGCCTGCACATAACCACTAGATTTTTCTTCGCGGTCGATAACAGTGTGTGTGTGTGTGTGTGTGTGTGTGTGTGGTGTGTGTGTGTGTGTGTGTGGTGTGTGTGTGTGTGTGTGTGTGTGTGTGTGTGTGTGTGTGTGTGTGTGTGTGTGTGTGTGTGTGTGTGTGTGTGTGTGTGTGTGTGTGTGTGTGTGTGTGTGTGTGTGTGGGTGGGTGTGGTGTGCGTGCGTGCGTGCGTGTGCGTGTGTGTGTGTGTGTGTGTGTGTGGTGTGTGTGTGTGTGTGTGTGTGTGTGTGTGTGTGTGTGTGTTGCGTGTGCGTGTGCGTGTGCGTGTGTGCGCGTGTGCGTATGCGTGAGTGAGCGTGAATGTGTATGAATGTGTATGAATGTGTGTGAGTGTGCTTGTGAATGTGCTTGTGAGTGTGCATGTGCATGTGCGTGTACATATTCTTCTGTGTGTACGTGCACGTATGCGCTTGCGTGCACATGCTCGTTTGCGTGTGCGATTGCTCCACTGTTCACACGCTTCAATCCCTTTACTCATGAACACTCCGACGACTTTGATAGCTCGGAATGAAAGAATTAGCGCGGAAGGAAAAGAACACAAAACGCGAACAGAGAAAGTGGGGAAGAGAAAGACAAGAATTAAAGAAGAAGAGGAGATAAAATGCGTGTGGGATTCACAAAGGACAGCGAACGAGAGAGGGAGGAGCACGTGCATAAAGTAGGGAGGGAGGGAGGGAGGGAGGGAGGGAGGGAGGGAGGGAGGGAGGGAGGAGGGAGGGAAGGAGGGGAAGGGAGGGGAGAAGAGAAGAGAAGAGACAATATGTAACAAAAGTCAAGTCAATGACCCTGACATCTTTATAACGACCCGATCACAGGTGCGGCCGAACACCTGCTGCAACGATGTTCCGGAGTCGGTTCATTGCATCTGTTGTCAATTGATCAAATACTTTCTCTCTCCCGTTATTACTCTCGTGCTCTTTAACTCTCGCGTTTCCGAGTCTCATTTCTTCCGCTCTCTCTCTCTCTCTCTCTCTCTCTCTCTCTCTCTCTCTCTCTCTCTCTCTCCTCTCTCTCCTCTCTCCTCCTCCTCTCTCTCTCTCTCTCTTCAGACACACATTTTCTCTCTTGCCCCCCCTCTCTCTCTCTTCTTTCCCATCCACCATCTCCCCTCCACTCCCCTTTCGCGAGAACATTCGGCGCGTGAGGGAGAGATCGTGTGCTTTCGTGTCCAGCCTTATCATCACCATCACCACCATCTTCATCACACACACGTCATCGCCCTAAAAGACACGAATCTCTCGAGGAAAAAGTGGGTTACTTGTCATGCCTCCCCCCCCCCACCCCCCCGGCCTGTCATTTCAATTTTCTCTTCCTCTCTCTCCTCCTGTTCGTTGCAAGACTCGTTCGATAGGCGAAAGGTCATCCAGCGGCCATTTTAATTATCTGGTCCCCCCTCTCGCCTTCCTTTTTCTCTCCCTCTATCTTCCTTTCTTTAACGTTCTATCTCTATCTCTACCGCCTCCAAACATCCACAAAACTATCCTATATTTTTTCTTCTAAACCGGCCGTTTGCAAAAGATATCAAAACAAACGCAAAAAGAAAAGAACTCCCGTTTTCTATGCGACGGACCACGCGGCGCGTTTGTCCCGCGTTCGTTTTCTTTGTCGGCCGCGGGTTGGGTTCAATACATCGACTCGCCGACTGATAATGGCGGTCGACCGGCGAGCGCATCACAGAGAAAAAAGAAAAAAGAGAAAGAAACTAACAACAATGGAGCTACGCCGAAGTTCGCTATTGGGCTGTTATCGAAGTTCCCCCCCGAAGTTGTTCGTTGCCAGCGGTGGCTTCGAGTAATAAGTCCGAAGCATGGAATCGTGAAACCGGCGATTTGAGGACGACGTTTTCCAATTACCAGGTCGTAGATCATGACGAAATGGGCCATGGCGCTGCGGATTAATGAGGTGCCATTTTTTTCATTACTGGAGATAATCCCTTGAAACGGAAACGCTATGTCATTTATCCGTGATGGTTCCACGGATTTATTCTAGTTTCTCCTTTCTCTTTGTTCCTCTTTCCTCTTTCTCTCCTACACTTTTTTAACCTCTCTTCTTTCCCGCACCTTCTCTTTCTCCTTTCCTCTCTTTTCGCTACTCTTTTATCACTTCATATCTTCCTCGTCCTCCTCCTCCCTTTCCTCTTCTTCTCCTCTCTCTCCTCCTCACCCTCTTTAAACCACCTCCTTCCTTAGCACTTTCCTTTTCCCTTTTCTCGTTCTCATTGTTGTTGTTGTTCGTCTTCTTCTTTTTCTTCTTCTTCTTTTTCTTTCTTTCCTTCTTCTTCTCCCTTCGTCTTCTTCCTTCCTCCCCTTCCTTTTCTTATCGCTCTCCCCCTCACTCTCCTCCCCCTTACGACTCCTCTCCAACTTCTTCTCCTTCTCCTTCTTCCCTCCCTTCTTCGTCACTCTCCCCCTCATCCCTCCCCCCCTTCCGACTCTCCTGCATGCACAATTACAGGTACATGATTGTTACTGACCGCCGACAGGTGAAGGACCTCCTGACCTTGACTGGGGAGTGCAGGATGAGGGGGGAAGGGGGAAGGGAGAGGAGGAGGAGGAGGAGAAGGGAGATGAAAGAGGAGGCTAGAGGGGAGAGGGGGAAAAAGGGAGTGAGGAGAAGGGAGATGAAAGAGGAGGCCAGTGGGAAGAGGGAAGAAGGGAGAAGGAAGACGGGAGTGA
>NW_020871339.1:305014-309996 GCF_003789085.1 Penaeus vannamei | reverse complement strand
AGAGAGAGATGAGATGAGAGAGAGGAGAGAGAGTAATGTGTGTGTGTGTTTGTGTGGTGTGTGTGTGTGTGTGTGTGTGTGTGTGGTTGTGGTGTGTGTGTTGTGTGTGTGTGTGGTGTGTGTGTGTGTGTGTGGTGGAGAGAAAGAGAAAGAGAAAAGAGAAGAAGAGAGAGAGAGTAGAGAGGAGAGAGAGAGAGAGATGAGAGAGAAGAGAGAGGAGAGAGAGAGAGGAGAGAGAGAGAGAGAGAGAGAGAGAGAGAGTTAATTATAACGACGAACAAAGAATGAATGTGATTCACTACTACTTCATGTGTTCATAGTGTAAACTCGATATCACATGACATGGATACTGATTGAATGAATCATCGTGTTATCTACACTTGCCTGTTTTACTCATACCCTTATATGCGCATGAGGTAATGAGGCAATATGATGTTTAAAGCTATAATTTTCTGAAGGAAAATTCGCTCGTAGCTGATACGTCAATAGTAAAAAAAAAAAAAAAAAAAGAGAGAGAATTAAACGTTTCATAAAACAACAAAACACATTATTTTTTAAAAGACCGTTTTAACTCTCTAATTCCAGCACTTATGCGGTTATTGATCGTGAATTAAACCAATGAATGGCTGTAGTAAAGTTACGAAATCTGCAGACAGTTAATCACCTATCATATGATTAAAACACGAGATGGATAAAACGCGCATTCCATCTCACTCAACCGAACAGCACTGAATATTTCCGATCACAAATTAGAATACATCCATGTAAAAAAAATCATAGTCTGAAAGAAAAAGTTATTGTGGCGAATGAAGCGACCATTTTTTAAGGCTAAGTAACTATACGTAGAAGAGACAAGTATTGAGGGAAATAAAGAGTAAATATATAGTATAATTTCTGAAGTTACCCCTTGATCAATGGATTGATTCACAAAAGGAAAACGTATGAGGCACTCGGTACCTACGGGGGGTGACATCATCACTTACCAAAAAGGGTAATGTTAGAAAGTCTTCGCAGTGGAAAGTGATTTCACGTTTATAAGAGAAAAAATGGTGGAAGAGAAAAGAGGAGGAGAAAAGTATCTTTATCGGACCTCAGTGCCCGAAAATTGTTATTTGCAACAGATGAGAGATTCGCGGTAATATAGGATTGATTTTGGGGAGATGGCAAAACTTTGATGAGTCACAGATATTCAATTTTACGTTCAGGTTAGAAAAGTTCCTCCCACCATCCCTCCCTGTAAAAAAACTACTATTACTTAATGATAAAAGAAAAGGATTCGAGTGGACAGTATATAGAAACTAAATCTTCAATGACACTTAATACACCAAGAAGATTTGAACGAAACGAAAAAAGGCAGAAGAGTGAGAGTCGTTAAATAACCAATCCGTTAGATGGGGGGGGGGTGGGGTAAGCGAGGCGGGTTGTGGGCGGACGTGAAGGGGGAGGGGGAAGGAGAGAGGGAGAAGGGGAAGGGGAAGGGATGGAGGAGGGAAGAGGGTCAAACGGTAGTTGTAGGCGGACAGGAGGAGGGAAGGAGGGGAGGTAGAGGAAAGAAAGGGGGAGGGAAGAGGGTTAGCGGTGGTTGTTGGCGGTATTGATGCGGGTGAGAGGGGGAGCGGAAGGGAGTAGGGGAGGAGAAAAGAGAGGGGCAGCGAGAGATTGAGGAAGAGGAAGGGATAAGAAGAGAAATGAAGAAGGAGGTAGGAGGTGAGGAAAGGAAGGAAGAGCAAGGGAAGAAGAAAGGGAGCAAGGCGAACAGGGGAGGAAGAATAGACAACGAAAAACGGAAAGGAATGGAAGGAAGGGAAGGGAAAGGGAGAAGAGACTAAAACACTGAAGAACACTATACAATGAAGGTGTGACAGGGAAGGGAAGAGATGATAAGTGATTGAGATTGGGATAGATGGGGAAGAGATTATTGAGAGTAAGCAAGCAGATGCGTGGTGGTTAGGAGGTTGGGCAAGACAGATTTAAACGGACAAACAGAGAAGAGGAGAGAAGAGAGAGAGGAGAGAGAGGGAGAGAGAGGAGAGAGAGAGGAGAGAGAAGAGAAAGAGAGAGAGAGAGAGAGAGAGAGAGAGAGAGAGAGAGAGAGAGAGAGAGAGAGAGGTGAGATGAGAGAGAAAGTGAGAGAGAGAGGCGGGAGACAGAAGAGAGAGAGAGAGAGAGAGAAGAGAGGAGAGAAGAGAGGGAGAAAAGAGAGAGAGAGAGAGAAGAGAGAGAGAGAGAAGAGATAACAAGAGATAGAGAGAAACGAGAAGAAAGGAGGATATATAACTGACGGAGAAAATAGAGAGGACCAAAGCATCCATTTTCTAAGAAAATAAGAAACAAAGCAAGTTGAAGAATGAGAGAAAAAGAGAACATATGAAGAGAACGAAGAGGCGAGCAAGGGAGAGGGAAGGGAGGGAGGGAAGAGGACACGAGAAGGGTGTAGGGTAAGTGTGACAAGGGAGTGTGAAGGGTGAGTGGGTGTTGGGGGAGGGGTTGGGGAAGAGGGGGGGGGATAAGTGTTGCAGACAATGAGCAGAATGCAAGAGTCCCCGACCAGATGGGAGAAAGAAGTGATTTTATTTTAGCAACGGTCATCAGTCGACGGCTATAAATATCGACAATGACTAACATCAAGGTAAATAGTTGACGGAGATATACAAGAAAGCCAAAAGTTTAAGATAAGAGTGTAAGATAAGACGTGATTAAGAAGGCTCACAAGTGTGGAAAAGTGGTATCAGTCTTTAAGATCGACAGCAGGAAGGGGTGGGTGGGGAGGAGGAGGGAGAGGGAGGTTAACGTTAACAGTACCAACACGTGTCCTTTGTTTGTGTCATTCGGAGCGGCTTGCATCCACAGTCATCCACGCGCGATTTTCTTCATACTCTTTGTTGTAAAGGCAGTGCGTGTGTGATCGCATGCACATACAAGCTATCATTTTTTTGAGATTCAATAAAATGCGAAAAAGGAGAATAAAAGGAAAAATAAATGGGTTGTGTTGCACGCTCCAAGGTGTGAGATTGTGAGCATCGGAGAGAATGTGTTGCGTGTGTGACAAATGGATTTTCTTCTCTTTGTATTGAGCTTCTGAAGGACAGACACACTCGGTGAGAGAGAGAGGAGAGAGGAGAGAGAGAGAGAGAGAGAGAGAGGAGAGAGAGAGGAGAGGAGAGAGAGAGAGAGAGAGAGAGAGAGAGAGAGAGAGAGAGAGGAGAGAGAGAGAGAGGAGGAGGAGGAGGGAGGAGGAGGAGGAGGAGGGAGGAGGAGGAGAAGAGGAGGAGAAGAAGAAGAAGAAGAAGAAGAAGAGAGAGGAAGAGAAGAGAGAGAGAAGAAAAGATAGGGAGGATATATATATATATATATATATATATATAATATATATATATATATATAGAGAGAGAGAGAGAGAGAGAGAGAGAGAGAGAGAGAGAGAGAGAAGAGAGAGAAGAGAGAGAGAGAGAGAGAGAGAGAGAGAAGAGAGAGAGAGGGAGGAAGGAGAGAGAGAAAGAGTAAAGGAAAGAGGCAGGTACAAGAGGATAAAGAGAAATGAACAATGCTACCCACTTCAGAGAAGATAGCCATGTAAGCTGCACAATGAACGATACTGTCAGTCTGGCAGACTTTCTGTGTTCATGTTGTGTTCGGATCAGAACATCCAGGTCTGACGGATGAGCAAGCTAAAGTTATGTCGCACCGGAACATTCATGAATATATGCGTACATACATGCATAAATACATACATATATACATACATATATGCATACATACATGCATACGAACATACATTTATGCATGCATATGTACCTACCGACAAAGAAGATTCACACACATACATACAAGAGAGAGAGAGAGAGACGAGAGAGAGAGAGAGAGAGAGAGAGACGAGAGAGAGAGAGAGAGAGAGGAGAGAGAGAGAGAGAGAGAGATGAGAGAGGAGAGAGAGAGGGAGGAGGGAGCAGGACGATGAGCAACCATGGTGGGTGCCTCTAATTTTCAAAACACTTCCGCTAATTGCCACCCTGAGTTTGTTAGCAAAGCATCGTGGAAATGCTAATACACTTTACCTGTATTAATTTCACGAGAACAGATGATAATACAGCTTGAAATTCGGGGCCGAGGAATACTTATAATCCCAGGTATTATGTAAGAAGCAAAACCACGGCGCGCAAGTATGTGGCAGGAGGAAAAAACTGGAATAAATGACTCAGCACAGGTCAGCTTGGGTCAGCGAAAAGAGAGCAGACCGGCTTACTCTTGAAGAATGAATTAAGCTGCTCTGAAGTAAATACACTGTGGCTAATAACTGATAATCCAGGAGAGAGAGAGAGAGAGAGAGAGAGAGAGAGAGAGAGAGAGAGAGAGAGAGAGAGAGAGAGAGAGAGAGAGAGAGAGAGAGAGAGAGAGAGAGAGAGAGAGAAGAGAGAGCGTACACCTAAAAGTATTACTGTGAGATTTAAAGAACCCAAGAGACCGGTTGATTTACAGCATGTTCCTCAAGGCTGAATCCCCCACAATAATGATATAGTTTTTACTACGTTCCTTTTTACCTCATCTCCAAAATCATATATTCCTAATAAAAATAACTACGATATCATTACTACCACTAATTGATAAAGAATATTATTACCATTGTAAAAGATAATGGAGATGGCTTACCTTAATAGTTTGGCACAAGGGTATCAATCTTTTGTGACCAGGAAGGCTGTATCTGACGACAGCTAAGGTAACAGTAAGAGCTAGGGCGGGGTCACTTTAGTCACAAAAGAATCGAGGAAAGGCAGAACGGAAATGCAGATGACAGCAGAGATTGCGCAAGCCTCTGTGAAACAAGGATAGAGGGAGGACTTGGATATACGCGTGAGAGTTAATCGACGTTCGTGGTAATGCTAAAGTTCATTCAAGTAAGATGAAATGAATGTATATACTTTAATTAACAATATCAACACACCGCAAGACATTAACCTTATGAAAGCTAATAGTTTACATAACAC
>NW_020871339.1:292514-297514 GCF_003789085.1 Penaeus vannamei | reverse complement strand
CTAATTCAATACCAGACACATGCAAAGCTTCCATCTGTGATGTGTAACCACAGAGAAAAGAAAGAAAGAAAAAAAAAAGTATATACGTATATAGATATATGAAACAGGAGTAGATACTTAAATTAAACTAGTTAACTAGTTAAATGGACAAATTAACAAAAAATAAGTAAACAACACCACACACGCACACATACACATACGGCCCACACACACACACACACACATATATATATATCCACATATACATATAATCAGATATGTATGTATGTATATGTATAAATGATGAACACCAGCAAGAGGCAATAGGGAGCTCTTTTTCTACTTGAGCAACATGTCAGCTCCACTGCCCGTGCCCTCGGCCCTTCAGCAAGGGGACGCGAGGGGACGGGAGTCTGAGCGCGAGTGGAAGTGGCACCCAAAAAATAACACGGAGGGACGGAGCCGGGAGTTCGGAGCCTGGCTGCAGCCGGGGATTCTCCTGAATGAACACTGTCCTTCCTGTCTTTTAATGTATATATATAAATACAAATGCTTGTGTGTGTCTNAATGGGAAAATAGAAGAGAGAGAGAGAGAAAGTGAGAGAGAGAGAGAGAGAAGAAGAGAGAAGAGAGAGAGAGAGAGAGAGAGCAGAGAGAGAAGAAGAGAGAGAGAGAGAGAGAGAAGGAGCAGAGAGAGAGAGAGAGAGAGAGAGAGAGAGAAGAGAGAGAGACGAGAGAGAGAAGAGAGAGAGAGAGAGAGAGAGAGAGAGAGAGAGAGAGAGAAACCAGAAAGAAAGAGCAGAGTACGAGAAGAGAGAAAGAGAGAGAGAGAGGAGAGCAGAGGGGAGAGAGAGAGAGAGAGAAGAGAGAGGGAGAGAGAAGAGAGAGGAGAGAGAGAGAGAAAGAGAGAGAAGAGAGAGAAAGGAGAGGAGAGAAAGAGAGAGAGAGAGGGAGCGAGAAAGAGAGAGAGAGAGACGCGAGTGAAGGGTTTATAACCTTAATTATTATGCTAATGTTGATAAGATTAATGGCACTGATATAAATAAGATAATGATAAACTAATGAAATATTGATAATTTGAGAAATAGGACAATAGCAATAACACAACAGTACCACAATGATAGCTATTACAATTCTGATTAATAGAAATGAAAGAGAAAGAAAAAAACAACAACAGTGCAAAACAGGCAACTACCTGGAAAATTATCACTAATTACTCTATAAAAAAATTTGGATAAGTACATTTCAATACCTTTATAACCTCTTTAATCTCTTCAACCGTTGTCTCTTCTCGCTTTTCCTAATCTATCAGCCTCCTACCACACCCACTCCCCGACTCTGGTATAATCTTTTGTTCTCTCTCTCCTTCCTTCCTTCTCTTCCTCCCTTCTCTCTGTCCCCTCTCGCTCCCTTCTCTTTCTACACTCCTCTCCTCCTTCACTTTCTACTCCTCCTCCTCCTTCTCTTTTCCCTCCCCTTCTCCCTTCTCTTCTACTCCCTTCTCTTTCTACTCTCCTCTCGCTTCTCTTCTACCTCATCTCTTTTTCTTCTAACTCCTCTTCCTCCTTCTCTTTCTACTCCTTCTTCCCTTTTCATTTTCTTCCTCCCTTCTCTTTCTCCTCCCTTCCTCCCTTCTCTTTCTCCTCCTCTTCTTCCTTTTTCTTTCTACTTCTCTTCCTCCCTTCTCTTCTATCTTCCTCCTTGCCTCTTTCTCGCGCTCCCTCCCTCCCTTCTCTTTCTACTCCTTCTTCCCTTTTTCTTTCTCCTCCTTCTTCCCTCCCTTCCCTTTCTCCTCCTCTCCTCTCTTCTCTTTCTACTTCTCTTCTCCCTTCTTCTTTCTACTCCGCTTCTTCCCTATCTTCTTTCTCCTCCCTTCTCTTTCTTCCTTCCCCTCCTCCCTTCTCTTCTTTAAGCTCTTCCTCCCTTTTCTTTTCTCCTTCACTCACTCCTCCCCATTCAAATATACATACAGATAGATAAAGATAAAGATAGGAGAAAAAGATAAACGAAAAAGGATGAATTGAGAATGAGAAAGATATAAATAGGTAGAGAGAGAGATAGAGCAATTCCGTAAGTGATTATATAAATAACAGATTTTGAAAGAACTACCGACTGGGCGGGGCGTGAGGGCGGAGTCACGCAGGTGCCACTTATAATTTTCTGTCATTATTTAATGACACCTGACTGAATGTATTATTTTCCCTTTTTTCTTGTTTTCGTGTTCTATATTTATTCTTTTTTCATATCTTCCTCTGCCATGTCTTTCCAAACTTTCCTCTTTCGGATCTTCTCACTTTATTCTCTCTTCTTTCCCTCTCTTTCTTTTTTTCTCCTCTCTCTACCTGTACCTTGTCTTTCCCTCTATTCTTTCCGTTTCTTTGTTTGTCTTCTTTGTTAATGCAGTAATTGACTCAATGGTGGCATGAGTCATATTTTCACGAGCTTCCTTTTGTCCGCATAGAAGTAAGATGAAAGAGGAAGATGCGACACATACACACTCACACATATATATCTATATCTATATCTATCTATCTAATCTATCTATCTATCTATCTATCTATCTATCTATCTATCTATCTATTATTATCTATCTTATCTATCTAATCTATCTATCTATCTTATCTATCTATCTATCTATCTATCTATATATATAATATTATATATATATATATATTATGTATATATGTATATCTATGTATATATGTATATATTATATATATCTATATATATATATAATATATATATATATATATATATATATATATGTATATATATATATATATATTATATATATATATATATATTATATATAATATTATATACATATATATAATATAAATATATATACTATATATTATATATATATGTAATATATATATTATATATATAATATATATATTATATTATAATATATATAATTATGTCTATATATATATATATATAGATAGATGATAGAAGAGAGAAGAGAGAGAGAGAGAGAGAAGGAGAGAGAGAGAGAGAGAGAGGAGAGAGAGAGAGAGAGAAAGAGAGAGAGAGAGACAGAGAGAGACAGAAGAGACAGAAGAGAGAGAGACAGAGACAGAGAGAAGAGAGAGAGAAACAAAACTCCGATCATCAGTCCTAAACAACCACAACACATGACCCAGAACAAACACCCGACAATAACACGGTGCTGGAGAGTCAAAGACCCCCAGATTCTACCCATTCACTCCTCTCTACTACAAATCTACTCCTAACTCACCCCCATCTACCCTAAATTACCCAACACATCAATCATCAACTGGGAATCTACTCGATATATGCTTAATCATATAGATAGATTTGCATAATTGATTGTAAAATGGTATTAAAAAACAGACTCCCGGGATCAATAAATAAAGGAAAATGAATAAATGAAGTAAATGAATTGAAATAAATTGGGGAAATGATAAATGGAATGAATAACAGAATTACCGAAATGAAAATGAATTATCGACTGATGATGATGAAGATGATAAAAACTCATTACATCATCAGATTCATCATCATCATCATATCAACCACCATTATTATTTCCATGAAACCTGAACAAGAAACACACACAACACAACACTCTATCTCCACAACCACAATAATAACCCCCTCTTTGTCTCGGTATTCTGTAGGATTTTTATCTCCCTCGCAGCATCCGGTTTAAGCAGGTGGACACTGTCAGCATGTGGCTTCTATGCTGCTGATGCTAAAGCTGTTTATGTTGTCACGTGCCTATGTGTGCGGTGGGAACAGCTGGTCTATGGGTAGTGAGTGGGGAGAGTGCGAGTTGAGTTAGGGAATGAGAGAAGAAGGAGAGCGAGAATGAGAGGTAAAGAGAGAGAGAAGGCGAGAGAGGGAGAGATAGAAAAGAGAGCGAGAAATGAGAGATGAAGAAGATGAAACGGAAGGGAGGAGAGAGAGAGGAGAGAAGAGAGAGAGAGAGAGAGAGAGAGAGAGAGAGAGAGGAGAGAGAGAGAAGAGAGGAGAGGAAAGAGAGAGAGAGAAGAGAAAGAGAGGAGAGAGGAGAGGAGCGAGAGGAGAGAAGAGAGAGAGAGAGAGAGAAGAAGAGAGAGTAAAGACACAAAGAGAGAGAGGAGAGAGGGAGAGAGGAGAAAGACAGAAAAGACAAAGAGAAGAGAGAGATAAGACAGAGAGAAAGAGAAGAGATGAGAGATAAAGATAGATAGATAGAAAAGAGGAGAGAGGAGAAAGCACGCAGGGGACATAAACAAACAAAACAGTAAAAAGATCCTACATCAGAGAATAGATAAAGACGATATACATCCCATAAAAAGACTGGACCAACAAGGCGTTTACATCCCGGTTTCCAAGGTATCAAAAGTAAACAGCGCAAATGTAAACAAACGAATTAGACCAATTCACACGGATTCGCATTTTATTTTATGGTAATGGAGAGAACTTTTGCTTTCGTCATCGTCCGTTTTCTTTCGTTCTTTTTCGCTTACTGTTTCGTTTCCCTTCCTTTCAAATGTCTCATCTCTGTCTGGTGTGTGTGTTGTGTGTGCCTTTCCAGTAAGCATGTTTGTTTGTGCTTCAGAAGGGAAGGAGAGGATGATAAACTAATATAGATATATATATGTGTGTGTGTATATAGATAGATAGATAGAAATATAGATAGATAGGAGATAGATAGATAATAGAGAGAGAGAGAGAGAGAGAGAGAGAGAGAGAGAGAGAGAGAGAGAGAGAGAGAGAGAGAAAGAAGAGAGAGATTGAGAGAGAGAGAGAGAAACAGACAGACAGAGAAGCAGACAGAGACCTCCCCCCCTCTCCCTTCCAAACCACCACAACACGAATGCCCCGTCTGGCGGTCGTTCCAAATTCAACAAATGTTTAGCATACCAATAAAACTTAAAGAGAAACTCAGGTTGTTCGTCCCTTCCTCCCTCCCTCCACTCCCCATTCCCTCCCTCTTCTCTCCTCCCTCCTCCTCTTCCTCTCGCCTCTCCCTCCCATCTTCTCCTCTCTCTCTCTCCTCTCTCTCTTCT
>NW_020871339.1:285014-287514 GCF_003789085.1 Penaeus vannamei | reverse complement strand
ATCCTTATATTTCTTTCTATACCTCCTCTCTCTCTTTCTCCCTCTCTTTCTCTTTTCTCTCTTTCTCTCTCTCTCTCTCTCTCTCTCTCTCTCTCTCTCTCTCTCTCTCTCTCCCCCCCACTTTCTCTCTCTTTCTCTCCTTCTCCCTCTCTCCCTCTCCCTCCCTCCTCCCTCCCTCCCTCCCTCCTCCCTCCCTCCCCTCCCTCTTTCTCTCTCCCTTCCTCCCTCCCTCCTTCTCTCTATCTCATCCATCCGTTCATTCAACCTGCATTGCTTCTCTCCAGGTGTTCGGACTCGATCTCAACCATTTTTTTCGCTTGATCAACTTCTCGACTAAATCTGCGGGTCACCTAATCCTTCTCTGCCCCTTCCCTCCTCTTCCTCTTCCCCCTTCTCCAACATCTCTCTTCCTCTTTCCATCCTCTCCCCTCGTCTGTCTATCTCTTGATTACTCCTACCCCTGTTCTCTTGCCTCCCCCTCTCCCCCTTCCCCAACATCTCTCTTCCTCTTTCCATCCTCTCCCCCCTGTGTCTCTCTATCTCCTTCTTACTGCTTCCTTCTGTTTCTCTTGCCTCCCCCCCCACCTCTTCCCCAACATCTCTCTTCCTCTTTCCATCCTCTCCCCCCTGTGTCTCTATATCTCCTTCTTACTGCTTCCTTTCTGTTTCTCTTGCCTCCCCCCTCCCCCTCTTCCCCAATCTCTCTCCTCTTTCCATCCTCTCCTCACCCCCACCCTGTCTCTCTATCTCCTTCTTACTGTTTCCTTCTGTTTCTCTTGCCTCCCCACCCTCCCCCTTCCCCAATATCTCTCTTCCTCTTTCCATCCTCTCCTCATCCCCCACCCTGTCTCTCTATTTCTTTCTTACTCCTTCCTTCTGTTTCTCTTGTCTCCTTTTTGTTTCCTCTGTTTGCCTCTCTTTCTTTCGTAATTCTTTTGTGTCTCCTCCTCCTTCCTTCTCCTTACCCTGTGATTTCATTTCCTTATTACTCTCCTTCGTCTACTTTTCGGCTTCCCCTCCTCCTTCTTTCCAACCCCCCCCCCCCCCCGTGTCTCCTCCTCACTCTTATACCTCCCCCCTTCTCTTTCCCTCCTCCATTTCCCTCTCTTCCTTTTTCCTGTCTTCTTACTTTCCTCTCTCTCTCTCTCTTTGCCTTCTCCTTTTCCTCTCCTTGTCTCCTTTTCTTTGATACTTTTCTTTCTTGATTATCTTGTGTCCATTTCTTCCATATACTTTTTTTTTCCTATTTTATCAGCCTTCCCTCTCTCTTCCTTCATATCTTTTCTTCTTTCCCTTTCCTTTTCTCTCTCCTTATCATTTAATTCCTTTCCATGTCCACCTTTCTCTCCCGTTTCTCTTCTCTTCCTTTCTTTTCTCTCTCTCCCGTTTCTCTTCTCTCCCTTTCTTTTCTCTCTCTTCCTACCATCTTCCCTTCCATGCCCACCTTCCTCTCCCGTTTCTCTTCTCCTCCTGTTCCTACCATTCTTCTCCCTTATTCCCTCTTCGCTTTCTCTTTCTCTTCCCTCTCCTCTCCTTCCTCGTCCTTTTCCCCTTTCGCTCCGCTTATCCTCGCACTTGCTTGTCACGGTTGCTTAAGAACACGTGCACGACTTCAAGATTATTTCTAAGTCATTCATGTTATTATTATTTTTTTTTTTAATTATTATTTTTTTTAATGGGAAACTTGTGTGTGTGTGTATGCGAGTGTTTGTTTGTGTAAGTACGCGTGTGTGTGTTTGCTTTTGGGAGTGTGTACGTGTGTAAGTTGTGGGTGGGGTGTCTGTGTGTGTGTTTGTGGGAGTGTAAATGTATGTGTGTGTGTGTTTGTGGGAGGTAATGTGTGTGTGTGTTGTTTATTGAGTGTGTGTGTGTGTGTTTATTGGAGTGTGTATGTGTGTGTTTTGTGTTTGTAAGTGTGTGTGTGTTTGTGTTTGTGTGTGTATGTATGTGTATGTACTTGTGTGTGTGTGTGTGTGTGTGTTATGTTTGTGTGTGTGTGTGTGTGCGCGCGTTTGTGTGTGTGTGTGTTCGTGGAAGAGTGTAAGTGTCTGTTTTCTTTCTGTGTGTTTGTGAATTTATGTCTGTGCAAGTCTGTGTATGGTATGCCGATGTGTATGTATAGATAACTTGGATGTGTACGTGTACTTCCATACGTGTCTGTACGCATGTGATCACATACACAGCCACCCATACCACCATTATCAACATCGTCTTCACTATTCCCTCTTTATCAATTATCCGATCGATCTCCTTCTATCAGATAATTTCACGATTCGAAAAAAAATTCCCTCTCATCGTATTTTTCAGAATCTATTTCCAGTCATCAGCACCATAACGCCAAACGAGCTCTGAAGGTCAAAAAAAAAAAAAAAAAGAGAAAAAAAAACTCGTCTCTCACTCACTGTCTAATTAGCATAATAATAATCCTTTAGCTTCTGTTTTTTCTCGATTTTCTTTTCCTCTCTCTCTCTTTATATATATATATATATATATAATATAT
>NW_020871339.1:264725-274725 GCF_003789085.1 Penaeus vannamei | reverse complement strand
TCTAATAACGATGACTAGCAGTTTTGGAAGCTCGTTCGCTAGCTTATATGTCCACCATCTATAGCTGGCGATCAAAACTTAAAATCGAAATATGGCAAATAGTTATCTGAATTTTTATTTATCTTTTTCCTTTGAAGAGATAGCCGACGATAAGACCGATCGTCTTTCGATATCAGATATGATGCGATTCGTTGATATCCATATAGCATTACTCGTCCTCTTCTTTGCAACAANATTGACAATAATAATAATATGATGTACACAAATTCTAAGATTATATATATTTTATTATTTATTTTATTTATTTATTTATTTTTTGCCCACATCTGAATTGCGCTGAATTATAAAACTCTTACTAAAGGACATTTTCGTAACAATTGATAATGAATAAATGAATGAAGTAAAAAAAAAAAAAAAAAAAAAAAACGAAATAAAATGGACCAAATCGAAAAAAAAAAAAATGTTCGCAAGATTACAGCAAGGGTGTATTGTCTTCTTGATGGTTCCATAAATCCGCTTTACGTAATGTAGATATTTAACACTCAAAGTATACATCGGCGGAAATAGGGAGTCTGAGTGTAGTTTCGAATTAAAGAATTATCTAATTGTATTATTTTTATTATCTTGATTAAGTGTTTTGTTTTTTAAGGGATAAGGAATTAAAATAAGAAATGAAACCGTGACGATACGCGAGCTGGAAATTTATCCATTTGATTTTCAGTCACGTGCAATGCAGCTCCTTTTTTAAACACTTTTTTTTAAGCATTTGAATGAAATTATTTAACAATCGTATATTTGAGAAGATATAATCCAAACACAGACGTTTCATCTCAGAATAAACACAGTAAAATGGTGAAAATAAAGAAAATCTATTTTTTGGAATTCATATCTGAAATAAGATTTTTATGGCGGTACCTGATAAGAATCGGTAAAACGTATCTTTCAGGGGATAAAATAATAAAAAAAAAAGTTTATTAAACTGTTGAAAATTGGAATGAAAGGGTATTTTTCTCTCTGTCCATCTCTGTTTGTATGCCCCCCCTCTCTCTCTCTATCTCTCTCTCTCTCTCTTCTTTCTCTCTCATCTCTCTGCTCTCTCTCTCTCTCTCTCTCTCTCTCTCTCTCTCTCTCTCTCTCTCTCTCTCTCTCTCTCTCTCTCTCTCTCTCTCTCTCTCTCTCTCTCCTCTCTCCCTCTCTCCTCTCCTCTCTCTCTCTCTCTTCTATCTTTCTCTTCCCTTCTCCCTGTATCAATAATCATCCAATTTTATAAATTACTAACGGCATCTCTCTTGCTGTAAGAGTATCACAAATAACAAAAAAAAAAAAGAAATAATAATAATAATAATAAACTAATAATAATATCAAAGCTGTTCTAAGGAAATGCAACTCCAGTCATAACATATTGTTGCAACTTGACGTAAAAGCAAGTTCAGGGCAACTAGTCTTGCCAAGCCGGAATAAAGGAGGCAAGTTTGTAACCATCCGGGCCAACAAGGACGAAAATCCCGCGGGCGTGAGTGTCTCTCTGGCCTTTACGTGCTGCATAAACATGACTTGGTGTACGAAGCGAGAGAAAAATATAAGGGGCGGGTATTAAAACAAACTGGAAAAAAACAATGAAAATAAAAGATGGGGAGGAAGGGAGGGGAGGGAGGGGAGGAGAGAGGGTGAGGGAGGGAGGGAGGAGGGGAGGGAGGGAGGGAGGGAGGGAGGGAGGAGGGAGGGAGGGAGGGGGGAAAGAGAGAGAGAGAGAGAGAGAGACGAGAGAGAGAGGAGAGAGAGAGAGAGAGAGAGAGAGAGAGAGAGAGAGAGAGAGAGAGAGAGAGAGAGACAGAGAGAGGAGATAGAGAGATAAAGAGAGATAGAGAGAGAGACAGAGAGAAAAGAAAGAAAGATAGAAAGAGAGAGAGAGAGAGAGAGAAAGAAAGAAAGGAGAAAGAAAGAGAAAGAGAGAATAATAGACAAAGAGAGAGATATATAGAAAAAAAATCAAGATAAAGAGAGCACGAGAGAGAGAGAGAGCCGAGAGAGAAAAACAGACAGAGAGAGAGCGAATAAAGAGCGAGAGCCAGAGAACAGCAAGAGCGAAGGGAAAAAAAAAAGGCTTATGTTACTAGCGCAGTTTTTCCTGAACAATAGATGTGCAGTCTGAGCTGACCAATCCCCCAGCGACAGACAGCGGACGTCAGCTCTTGCGCATCCCCCTCCCTCCCTCCCTCCCTCCTTCCTCTCTCCCTCCCCCTCCCTTTCCCTTCCCTCCTTCCCTCTCTCCTTCCTCTCTCCCTCTTTCCCTTTCTCACTCTTTCCCTCTCTCCCCCTCCCCCTCTCTCCTTCCCTCTCCCCCTCCTTTCCTTTCCCTCTTTCTCTCTCACTCCTTTC
This sequence comes from Penaeus vannamei, assembly GCF_003789085.1. Classification (NCBI taxonomy): domain Eukaryota; kingdom Metazoa; phylum Arthropoda; class Malacostraca; order Decapoda; family Penaeidae; genus Penaeus; species Penaeus vannamei. Next base: position 272,346 of record NW_020871339.1, on the reverse strand, counting down.
CCTTTCTCCTCCTCCTCCTTCCCCCTACCTCCTTCCCTCTCTCCTCCTTCCCTCTTTCCCTCTCTCCCTCCCCTCCATCTCCTCCCCCTCTCCTTCTCTTCCCTCCTTCTCTCCCTCCCTCCCCTCTCCCTCCTCTTTTCTCTCTCCCTCCTCCCTCTTTCCTCCCCCCTCCCTCTCTCCCTCCCCCTCCTCTCCCTCCTCTCTCACTCCTCCTCCTTCCCCTCTCCCTCTCTCCCTCCCTCCACCTCCCTCCCCTTTTCCCTTTTCCTCTTTCCTCTACGCTTTTTTTTTTCTTTCGTATTCTCTTTTCCAGTTTTTTTCGATTTTTCTCTTCTTTGTGTGTGGTTTTTAAATTCCTTTGCTCCCTCTTCTTCCTCTTCTTCTTTCTTTCTCATTTTTCGATCTTCTTTTCCTCGTGTTCTTTTTTTCCTTTCTTTTCTCCCCTCTCCTCCTCTTCTCTTCTTTCTCTCTTTTCTCTTTCTCTCTTTCTCATTTTCTCAATCCTTCTCTTTCTTTCCCCCTTCCCTTTCCCTTTCTGTTCCTTCCCCTTTCCCCTCTTTTCCCCCCTCCCTCTCCCCCTCCCCCCCATCCGCCTCTGTGACTTATGTTGGCAAGAGAATCCGAAAGGGGGGGAGGGAGAGGGAGTGGGGGGGAGGGAGAGAGGGAGTGAGAGGGAGGGAGCTGGGGGGAAGGGAGCGGGGAGAGAGGGAGGGAGTGGGGAAGGGAGTGAGGGGGTGAGGGAGGGTGAGTGTGGGAGGGAGTGGGGGTGGAGAGGGTGGGAGTGTGTGGAGGAGGGAGGAGAGGGAGAGGGAGTGTGGGATGAAGTGGGGAGTGAGGAAGGGAGTGGGGAAGGGAGCGGGTAGAGAGGGAGGGAGTGGGGGATGGGTGAGGGAGAGGGAGGGAGGGAGAGGGAGAGAGGGAGGGGGGGAGAGCCACATGGGGTACAGATAGAGATGGATGGACTGACGTGGATAAATGCGTGGGTACATATGTGCGAATTTCCTTGTTTTTTTTTCTCTCTTTCTTTTACTTTTTGTTCTGTCTTTCATTTATTTTCATGTTCCCATGTGTGTGCATATATATATATATACATGTAAATATGCATATATCTCTCTCTCTCTCACTCTCTCTCTCTCTCTCTCTCTCTCTCTCTCTCCTCTCTCTCTCTCTATATATATATATATATATATATATATATATATATATATATATATATATATATATACACTCCTTGAAAAAAGAAGAGTGAAATATGATAATGATCAAAATGGGAAGAAAATGAAATGAATCTAAAACTAGGTCGGAAAAGCATATCCGGTTCTCGTGATTGCAGATTGAATAAATTTATTTCTAAATTGTCAGGTGTTTTTAGGTCGAGTTTGCTTCTCGTTCAGTGGTTCGACTTAGCCCTTTTTTCTCTTCTCTGTCTCTGTTTTCTCTTTTCTCTCTCTCTCTCTTTCGCTCTCGCTCCCTTTCTTCTCTTCTCTCTTTTGCTCTCCCTCTCTCTCTCTCTCTCCTCTCTCTCTCTCCTCTCTCTTCTCTCTCTCTCTCTCTCCTCTTCTCTCTCTCTCTCTCTCTCTCTCTCTCTCTCTCTCTCTCTTTCAATTTTACATTGATGGGAGTGTGTAATTGTAGCAAAAGGTGGGGTGAGAGAGGGAGAAGGGAAAAGAAAGGACGAGAAGAGGGGGGGGGGTTAGAGAGGTAGAGGGAAATGTGAGGGAAAATATAGAAACAGATTGATATATAGATTAATAGATAGATAGATGCATACATAGATAGACACAGGCGCATGCACACATATATGCACACATAAAAGAGAGAGAGAGAGAGATAGAGAGAGGAGAGAGAGAGCGAGAGAGGGAGGAAGAGAGAGAGAGAGAGAGAGAGAGAGAGAGAGAGAGAGAGAGAGAGAGAGAGAGAGAGAGAGAGAGAGAGAGAGAGAGAGAGAGAGAGAGAGAGAGAGAGAGAGAGAGAGAGAGAGAGAGAGAGAGAGAGAGAGAGAGAGAGAGAGAGAGAGAGAGAGAGAGAGAGAGAGAGAGAGAGAGAGAGAGAGAGAGAGAGAGAGAGAGAGGAGAGAGAGGAGAGAGAGAGAGAGAGAGAATAGAGAGAAGAGATAGAGATAGAGATAGAGAGATAGAGATAGAGATAGAGATAGAGAATAGAGATAGAGAGGAGAGAGAGATAAAGAGAAATAGATAGATAGAGAGAGAGAAGAAGATGAAGAAGAAGAAAAAGAAGAAGAGAAATAGATAATAAATTCGATAAAAGACACCGGTATATTCGCCGTGGACGTGCAAGCAAAGTGACGCATCCAGTTTGTCTTTTGTCAATTTTGTTCCGCCAACTCAATTCAATTCAATTTATTATTATTATTATTATTATTATTATTATGTTTCGGTTTTGTTTATACAATTTTAAGTGGTTACATTATTTTTACTGCCACGTGTTGGGTTTGTTTCGTTCTTTAATCTTGTGGAAGTAAGTTAGAAATTTGTTAGATATATTGCTTTCTTTATTTATTATTGTAATTTGGTAGCACGTTTCTTTGCGATGATGCTATTACTGTTATTGTTGTTATTATTGTTTTAGTCATTGATAGTACCATGATTATTATATTATTATTATTATCATTATTATTATTATTTTTATTATCAGTATTATTATTATCATTATTATTATTGTTGTTGTTATTATGATCATTATTATAATTATTATCACTGTCATCATCAGTTATTATTGTTGTTATTGTTATTATTATTTTCATTATTATTATAATGATTTATAAATTATTCTGTTATATCATATATTATCATTATTATTATTTTATCATCGTTATTGTCATCATTAAAGTTATCATTATTATATTATCAACATTATTATCATTATCATCATTATTACTACTTTTATTATTTGTATTATTAGTATCATCATTATTGTTATCTTTGTTATTTTTATTGTTATTATTATCATTATCATCGTCATTATTTTTATTATTATTGTTATTATTATGATCGTTATCATGATTATTTGTTATTATTATTGCCATTATTATTATCATTATTATCATTATTATTTTCATTATTGTTGTTATTATTTTATTATTATTATTATTATCATTGTTGTTGTTATAATTATTATCGTTATTGTTATTTTTTCCATGTAAAGGAAAGATAAATAAAATAAGAGATGAGAATAGAGAGAGAAAAAAAAGATACAAATTAATTTCGATAATGATAATTATGATAATGATGATAATAATAATATATATGATGATGATATCAAATTACTTATTATGATGCCCCACTTAACAGTAACCACGATAGATAAATAGATAATTAATAGATTAATTGGAGGAAAAGTTTTGAGCTCGTAGGCACAGGATTCCCACGTAATGGAGCGTAAAGAAAATCAGTTCATCTTTTTCGCAACAGCCATATTCATCCTCCCTCCCTCCCTTTCCCTTATCCATTTGCAATTCACTAGTGTTTATTCTTGGCAAAAGTTCGGACGAGAAATGGGAATATATGTATATATTTTTTTGATGTTTTGTTTTCCCGCCAATTTTTTTTTTTTTTCAAACCCTAAAAGAACGATAGGAGAACGATCGGCTCTTGTCTCGGAAATTATGAAAATAAACGCAAGTGATTATCATATATAATCATTACAAAAGGGAGGGAAGATATATCATAACAAAAATATGTAATAATGATAACAAAAATTGGGATAAAAATAGAAAAAATAGTAAAAATAATAAAAACCTAAAACTAAAAGTCCGTCTTCGAAAAGCGCGCGAAGGACGCTGATTTGTTCGTGCCATATGCAAATGAGGGATAATGGCCAACCTAACTGGCCCCGTCCTTCCCTCCCATTCTCTCTCCTCTTATCCTAGTGAAACCCAGCTGCACTCTTGCAATCCCCGCAGCCCTTGCAGCTCTCTCCAGATGGCCATGCAACATACACGCTTCACGGAGTTCATCTGTTTATTTATCTAGACTCCGCGGCGCATAGTTACAACGAGCTTATTTCTCTTTCGCATTTCTCCTTCGTAGCTACAACGAGCTTATTTTCTTTCTTCTGTTTCTTCTTCGTAGCTACAAGGAGCTTATTTCTTTTTCTTCTGTTTCTTCTTCGTAGCTACAACGAGCTTATTTCTCTTTCTTCATTTTCTTCTTCGTCTATACAACGAGCTTATTTCTTTTTCTTCTGTTTCTCCTTCGTAGCTGCAACGAGCTTATTTCTCTTTCTTCTGTTTCTTCTTCGTAGCTACAACGAGCTTATTTCTTTTTCTTCTATTTCTTCTCTTCGTAGCGCTACAACGAGCTTATTTCCCTTTCTTTATTTTCTTCTTCGTAGCTACAATGAGCTTATTTCTCTTTCTTCTATTTCTTCTTCGTAGCTACAAACGAGCTTATTTCTTTTTCTTCTGTTTCTTCTTCGTAGCTACAACGAGCTTATTTCTTTTTCTTCTGTTTCTTCTTTACTGTTTTCTCCTTCGTAGCTGCAACGAGATTATTTCTCTTTCTTCTATTTCTTCTTCGTAGCTACAACGAGCTTATTTCTTTTTCTTCTATTTCTTCTTCGTAGCTACAACTACAACGAGCTTATTTATTTCTTTTTCTTCTGTTTCTTCTTCGTAGCTGCAACGAGATTATTTCTCTTTCTTCTATTTCTTCTTCGTAGCTACAACGAGCTTATTTCTTTTTCTTATTTCCTTCGTAGCTACAAACGAGCTTATTTTCTTTTTCTTCTGTTTCTTCTTCGTAGCTACAACGAATTTCTTTCTTCTATTTTTTGTTCGTACTACAACGAGCTTATTTCTTTTTCTTCCATTTCTTCTTCGTAGCTACAACGAGCTTATTTCTTTTTCTTCTATTTTTCCTTCGCAACTACAACGAGCTTATTTCTTTTTCTTCTGTTTCTTTCTTCGCTAGCTTACAACGAGCTTATTTTCTCTTTTCTGTTCCGTTCTTCTCTCTGTTTTTCATATTATATATATATATATATATATATATATTATTATATAGTATTATATATATATATATATATATATATATATATATATATTATATATATATATATATATATATATATATATATATATATATATATATATAATGTATATATACATGTAATATATATATATATTTTTTTTTTTTTTTTGGGGGGGGGTCTTCAGTTTTTGATGTATTATTTCCCGAGTTTAGTGAATTTCCTTTTTCATGTATGTCTTGCTACGATCCTCTGAATTGTAAAAAAGATTATTTTCAATTAACAAAACACACCATATTGAAGAGAGAAAAACGAAATAAACTCTATGAAAAGCCTCGTTTACAAAATAAAAAGAAGGAGGGCATGGGAGGAGGTCGTTCGTTGTAACCGATCTTGACAACTTTTAGAAACAACGGCGCGTCAAACGAAGGTTCTAGGTCGGATTTTTGCCGGCATTTCACGGTGTGATGAAGATAATGGAGGCCGGGGGCTGGGGGGAGAGGGGGAGGGTCGGGGGGGGGGGACTGACGGGGGGAAGCATGCTCTTCCAGCTCTCCACGTCTTTTCTCGAAGCTCAGTTTACAAGGAGGAATGGCGAGGAGGAAGGAGGAGCACGGAGGTAAAAGAGAGGAAAGGAAAAAAGGAGAGAGCAATGGAGCCCAAGAAAGGAGGAGAGGAGAGGGAGAGAGGAGGGAGGAGGAGGGAGACGGGGAAAAGGAAAGCACATAGAAAGCAAGGAGGAAAGGAGAACGAAAGAAGGAAAAGCAGAAAGAGTGTAGTGGGGAGAGGTGGAGACAAGAAGGGAGGAGGTGGGACAGGAGGAGGGACAAGAGGAAGAAAAATGGGGGAAAGGGAGAAGAGAAAGAGAAGGACGGGGAATAAAGAGTGGAGGAAAGGGGAAAGGAGAAGAAGGAGGAGAAGGAGAAGGAGGAAATGGATGGAGTGACATCGAGGGGGAAAGGGGGGAAAGAAGAAGAAGGAAGGGGCTGGGGGAGGTGGGGCGAAAGAAGGTGAGGAGAAAAGGAGAAGGCGTCGAGCGTGAGAGTGGAAAGAAGAAGGCGAAGAGGAAGGTACAGGAAAGAGGAAGGAGGGAGAAATGAGCCATTGGCTCAGGAGGGGGGAAGTGGAAAAGAAGGGAGGAGGAGACAAGAAGGAGGAGGGGTCGATGGAGAAGTACAGGATGCACCATAAATATAGGTCTGGGATGCGTGGAAAGGAGGGAGGCAGGAGAGGGAGAAGGGACGGAGTGGACAGTGTTGAGTGATTATAAGAGGAGGAGGAGCGTTAGGGAGGAAGGGTAGGTTCAGGGGAAAGAGCATATGGAGGGAGAAGAGAAGAAGGAGGGGAGGAGGAGGCCAGAAGATGAATAATAATTAAAAATAATAATAATAATTAATAATAATAATATAATTAAAGAGGGATGAACGAAGGATGAAGTAAAAAAAAATAAGGAAGGAGGAGGCGGGAGGAGGAGGAGAAGGAAGAAGGCAGATTCCCCACTCTTCGTGCCACAACCGCAATCTCCGGTGTGGTGGGCTCCAACCTTTGAGGTCCTTCCCTTCCCTTCCTCCCTCTCCCTCCCCGCTTTCTCTTCGTTCCCTCTCCCCACTTCAATCTTTTTCGACTTCCCTCTCCTCCCCTGATTCCTTCCCTTCCTTCCCAACACTCTCTCACTCATTCTCTCTCTGTCTCTGTCTCTGTCTCTCTCTGTCTCTGTCTCTGTCTCTGTCTCTGTTCTCTCTCTCTCCTCTCCTTCGCCCCTTTCTTGCGTCCACTTTCGTATGCTCTGCCCCCCCTCTTCCCTTCCTTTCAACCCCTCCATTCTCTCCCTTCTCTCCTTTCTTCTCTCCCCTCCACCTTTTTCTTTTTTCTGCTCCCTTCACCTCTTTCATTCTCTTCCCTTCCTCCCTCCCAATTCTCTCCTTTCTCTCTTCTCTCCCCTTTCCTTTTCCTCTGTCCCTTCACCCCTCCATTCTCTCTCTTCTCTTTCCTCTTCCTCCCTCTCTTGGATCCTCTTATTTATGTCCTTTTCTTCCCATTTTCTTTTGTCGGCGTTTCCGTTTCTTCTCTCTCTCTCTCCATCTCTCGCTCAATAATCTTCGTCTCTCCTCTCTCTCCTCTCTCTCTCTCTCTCTCTCTCTCTCTCTCTCTCTCCCTCTTCTCCCTTCTCTCTCTCTCTCTCTCTCTCTCTCTCTCTCTCTTCTCTCCTCTCTCTCTCTCTCTCTCTCCTCTCTCTCTCTCTCTCTTCTCTCTCTCTCTCTCTCTCTCTCCTCTCTCTCTCTCTCTCTCTCTCTGTCTGTTTTCTCTTTCCTCTCATCTCTCTCCCTCCCTCCCTCCCATGTCCCTCTCTCCCTCCTTCCCTCCTCCCTCCTCCTTCCCTCCCTCCTCCTCCTTCCCTCCCTCCCTCCCTCCTTCCCTCCCCCTCCCCTCCCTCCCCCCTCCTCTCCCTGCCTTCCCTCCCTCCTCCCTCCCCTCTGCCCCCTCCCTCTCTCTTCGCTTCAGCAACATTTTCTGTGGGGCTAAGTCCCCTATACGTGTTTCAAGTAGTTGAATTGACAGACGTGTTCCAATGATTCGTCCTTTTCTGTCTGTTTTTTCGTTCTCTCTCTCTTCCTCTTTCCTCTCTCACTTC
>NW_020871339.1:249725-259725 GCF_003789085.1 Penaeus vannamei | reverse complement strand
TACGTTGTTGTGTGTGTGTGTGTGATGTGTGTGTGATGTGTGTGTTGTGTTGTTGTGTGTGTGTGTGTGTGTGTGTGTGTGTGTGCGTGTGTGCGTGTGTGCGTGGTGATGACGCACAGCAGAGCAGAAAGGGAAGATACACGTCTGGTCGCGCTATTGATCAGGTTCTCAGTGGATCCGCAAGTAGATTGTATAACCAACACGTTTTATGGAGTTATCCGCCACTTCACGCACACATTCCAATATCGGGGCCTCGACCACTCCCAATGTTCTTCATATACTCGTTAAACTTCTCTCGCCTCTTTCTCTTTTCTATCATCGCGTTTCAAATTTATCGAAACTGGGGCTAGTTTTTTCATCTATTCATTATCTTTTTTATTTATTACTTCTCCGTTTGTATCTTGTGGATTTTCGTTCTGTAAGTAAAGTCTTAGCAAAATGTTCTGGATGAGAAAAACGCTAAATTCTCAGAGCGGGTGATTATTGCCAAAGGTCGCCAGACGTGCCAGAAATGCTGCAGTTGACACGAAATATTTCTGAAAATATTTAGCATTAGTATTATATATCATATGATTTTATTGGTGTATTTGCATGACGCAGATAATATATGAGCCGTGTCTATTAATATTACATCCATTATATGATTATATTCATGAGCATACTTGAATTCATAATCAAAATAATTTCACAGCGAATAAATTGTATGTATTTATATGTTTCTTTCTCTCTAGCTTTATCCGTTTGCAACATACGAACCTCATGTTACATACGACTTTAATATATTTTGAATCCCTGATATTTTGCACATAATGCCAGGAAATGTGCTGGATGTTACATTAGTTAAATTGCAGCATATAAGGGCGAACATGGTTTGACTTCATCTTAGTGTTCGCTTCTCATTTTAGGAAGAGAGAGAGAGAGGGGGGGAAAGAGAGAGAGAGAAAGGAAGAGAGGGAGAGAGAGAGAGAGAGAGAGAGAGAGAGAGAGAGAGAGAGAGAGAGAGAGAGAGAGAGAGAGAGGGAGAGAGAGAGAGAGAGAGAGAGAGAGAGAGAGAGAGAGAGAGAGAGAGAGAGAGAGAGAGAGAGAGAGAGAGAAGAGAGGAAGGAAGAGAGAGGAGAGAGAAGAGAGAGAGAGAGGAGAGAGAGAGAGAGAGAGAGAGAGAGAGAGAGAGAGAGAGAGAGAGAGAGAGAGAGAGAGAGAGAGAGAGAGAGAGAGAAAGAAAGAAAGAGAAAAGAGAGAAGAGAGAAAGAGAAAGAGAAAGAAAGAGAAGAGAAAGAGAAAGAGAGAGAAAGAAAGACAACGAGTAGACAGACAGACGAGAGACTTCAATAATAAACCGGCGAGTGTTGCACGAAATGTCACCAAGCCGCTGGGTTTCTCAAGCAGATCCCCGGCACCGCCTGGGTTTCAATATTGCACGGAAGATAATGTCAGTTGAAACCCACTTGCTGTGAATTCTGATTTTGATGGCGGTCTGTGTGGATGTGTAAATATATGAGATATAAATATAAAAGGGTAAATATAAAATATATTATCTTAATTATATTATCTTAATTAATATATTATCTATAATAAAGATATTATAAATATATTATAAATAATTATATTATCTATATTATAAATATATTATCTATAATATATAATATAAAAATATATTATCTTAATTAAATATAAAATATATTATCTTAATCACGTGTGACCTTTGGCAAGTCTGTTTGAAGATGTTAAAGAATTTTTTTTTTTTTTTTTTTTTTTGTTTATAGATATATTCCTGATATTAAAGAATGGCTTTTTTTTTGTTTGTTTGTTTATAGATATATACCTGATATTAAAGAATTTGTTGTTATTTGTTTATAGATATGTACCTGATATTAAAGAATGACTTTTTTTGTTTATTTGTTTATAGACATATACCTGATATTAAAGAATGTTTTTTTTTGTTTATTTGTTTACTTGTTTATAGACATATACCTGATATTAAAGAATGACTTTTTTTTGTTTATTTGTTTATAGATATATACCTGATATTAAAGAATGGCTGTTTTTTTTTTTTGTTTGTTTGTTTGTAGATATATAGCTGATATTAAAGAATGTTTTTTTGTTTATCTGTTTATTTGTTTGTAGATATATACCTGATATTAAAGAATGGCTTTTTTTTGTTTATTTGTTTATTTGTTTATAGGTATATACCTAATATTAAAGAATTTGTTTATTTGTTTATAGAGAATGTTTTTTTGTTTGTTTATTTGTTTATAGATATATACCTAATATTAAAGAATGTTTTTTTTTATTTGTTTATAGATATATACCTGATATTAAAGAATGGTTTTTTTATTTGTTTATTTGTTTGTAGATATATACCTGATATTAAAGAATGGCTTTTTTTTGTTTATTTGTTTATAGATATATACCTAATATTAAAGATTTTTTTTTTGTTTATTTGTTTATGGTATAGATAGTATATACCTGATATTAAAGAATGGCTTTTTTGTTTATTTGTTTATAGATATATACCTAATATTAAAGAATGTTTTTTTGTTTATTTGTTTGTAGATATATACTTGATAGTAAAGAATTTTTTTTGTTTATTTGTTTATAGATATATACCTGATATTAAAGAATGTTTTTTTTGTTTATTTGTTTATAGATATATACCTGATATTAAAGAATGGTTTTTTTATTTGTTTATTTGTTTGTAGATATATACCTGATATTAAAGAATGGCTTTTTTTGTTTATTTGTTTATAGATATATACCTAATATTAAAGATTTTTTTTTTGTTTATTTGTTTATAGGTATATAGGTATATACCTGATATTAAAGAATGGCTTTTTTGTTTATTTGTTTATTTGTTTATAGATATATACCTGCTATTAAAGAATGTTTTTTTTTTGTTTTTTTTTTTAATTTGTTTATTTGTTTGTAGATATATACCTGTTTCATTTATTTATTAGTCTTATTTTTTCGTCTGTATTTTCCATTTTTTTTTTTTTTTTTTTTTTTTAGATTTTCATGTATTTGTTAAAAAGGGATAGAAAGGTCGTTATTTTCTAACGTTAGAAATATTATCTAAATTCAGTATAGACATACCTTTTTAATTCATTTATTAGTTTTATTTTTTTCTCATATATATTTACCTTTTTTTTAGATTTTCATGCGTTTGCAAGGAGGCAAGAAAGGTGGTTATTCTTTACCACTGAAATTATAGAATTACTTCATCATATCATATTTATTTCTTTATTCAGTCATCTATTTATTTAATTATCTTGAAATTATAGAATTACCTCATCATATCATATTTATTTATATATTTACTCATCTTTTTATTTAATTATCTTGAAATTATAGAATTACCTCAGCATATCATATTTATATCTTTATTTACTCATCTATTTATTTAATTATCTTGAAATTAAAGAATTATTTCATCATATCATATTTATTTCTTTATTTACTCATCTATTTATTTATTAATCTTGAAAATATAGAATTATCTCATCATATCATATTTATTTCTTTATTTACTCACCTATTTATTTACTTATCTTGAAATTATAGAATTACTTCATCATATCATATTTATATCTTTATTTACTCATCTATTTATTTAATTATCTTGAAGCCATAAAATTTAGTTTAGTTTAGTTTAGTCCTTTATTTACCACCCTGGCTAACTGCACAGGCGTGGGCAAGCTGTGGTATATTTGATGGTCAAAGCATTATATAATAGTATTACAGTGTAAATCTAGATCATAAAATTATTACGGTCTAAAATATATCATTTAAAGGAAAAGAACGATCAGTAATTTATCTACTCATCTATCAAGCCGGCATACGGCTTGGGCGTGGAAAGGCATAAATTTTATAATGTCAAAGAGGGGTTGTCATCCCCGTAGAGTTTTGTTCGCCAATAGCGATCTGTGCTGCTATGGGATTATAATAAAAAGTACATATTTTGAATTAAAACAAAAATGTCATATCATATAAAGACTTATCTTAATCTGGATTTACTTGTAATGCCTCTATGTGACTGTCATTACCTATCAATTAATGGTTTTGTCCTTTTGTTGAATTTCAATAGTATATCATATTCAATAATCTGTAGGAAAATGCAATATATCAGAGTCCATTGAACTTTCATGATAGATTTGATCCATTTACACTCTAAATACATGATGTTTATATATGTTTATATATATATACTTATTTATATATATATAATTTATTTATTCATATACATATAATGGATTTAAAGAATTTTTTTTGATCCATTTACACTCTGAATGGATGATGTGTATATGTTTATATATATATACTTATTTATATATATATATATTATATATATATATATATATATATATATATATATATATATATATAATGGATTTAAAGAAAAAAAATTGATCCATTTACACTCTAATGCATGTGTATATATGTTATATATATATATATATATATATATATATATATATATATATATATATATATATATATATTATAATATATATATATAATATATATATATATATATATTTATTTATTTATATTATATAATATTTAAAGAAAAAATTGATCCATTTACACTCTGAATGCATGATGTGTATATATATTTATATATATATACTTATTTATATATATATAATTTATTTATTTATATATATATAATGGATTTAAAAAAAAAATGTCAAAAGTAAGGAATTTAGATGATATATATTGAAATTCGTTCAAGGAATATTAGCCAAAACTGGTTGATATTAGTTGAATGTGTAAAAAAGATATTAAGTGTGTTTATCGAATCATGTCTATTGAAGCATGGCTATCGAAGCATATCTATCGGAGCAAATCTATTGAAGCATGGCTATCGGAACTTGTCTATCGGAGCATATCCATCGAAGTATGTGTATTGAAACATGTCTATCGGAGCATACCCAACGGAGCATGTCTAGTGAATCGTCTATCGAAACATGTCTATCGAAGTATGTCTATCGGAACATGTTTATCGAAACATATCTATCGGAGCATATCTAATGAAGCATGTCTATAGGAACATGTTTATCGGAGCATATCCATCGGAGCATGTCTATTGAATCGTCTATCGAAACATGTTTATCGGAGCATGTCTATCGGAGCATATCCATCGGAGCATGTCTATCGGAACATGTCTGACGAAGCATACCCAACGGAGCATGTCTATTGAATAGTCTATCGAAACATGTCTATCGGAACATGTCTATCTGAGCATGTCCCCTGAGGCATGTCTATCGGAACTTGTCTATCGGAGCATATCCAACGGAGCATGTGTAGTGAATCGTCTATCGAAACATGTCTCTCGAAACTTGTCTGTCGAAACATATCTATCGGAGCATATCTATTGAAGCATGTCTATTGAATCGTCTATCGAAACATGTCTATCGGAGCATGTCTATCAGAGCAAATCTATCGAAAGGATGTCTATTGAAACATGTCTATCGAAACATGTCTATCTGATCATATCCAACGGATCATATCCAACGGAGCATGTCTATTGAAAAGTCTATCGGAACATGTTTGTCGAAACATATCTATCGGAGCATATCTATTGAAGCATGTCTATAGGAACATGTTTATCGGAACATGTCTATCTGATCATGTCCCCTGAAGCATGTTTCAGCGTAAAACAGAATCCATTTTTATTAAGCCTGTTTCTGACATGCAATTCTTATCAAGCATTTAACATGTGTAATGAATTAAATGAGTTTTAATCACTTGGAACAATATACATTTTTTTTTTTTTCACTGAAATTTCAAAATGAGTTTACCTTTTACTTTCATCTTATTATTATCATTTATTATTATTATTATATTTATTATTTTTATTATTATTATTTTTTATTATTTATTATCTTTTTTTTTTTTTACTTTTCTAATCTTTTGGACATTATTTATTTTCCGTATTTTATGCATATTTGCAAAAATGTAAGCAAACAAATTCGCGATACTTCCATTTGACTCAATTTAAATGATCAATTGTGTTTTTTTTTCTTTTTAATTACTGTGGAGTTGCTATGGAAAGTAAAGGGTTAGAAATATGTATATATATTAACCGAAGATTAATATATTAAAAAATATGGATATATTGACCGAATAGTTGTGTATGAAAAGATATGGATATAAGTAATTAGATGACTGACTAGACAAAATAAATGTCGAGAGATTGATAGATAATCAAAGACTTTAGATTATACATGGATAGACACATTATATACCAAGATTATTACTGAAAAAAAAAACAAGATTATTACTTAATATTATCATATATCTGCCATTAGAATTTTTTAAAAAGAAAACAAATACAAAATATCTTCATATTAATTAATACAACGTTAGCCATTTAAAGAAAAAAAAATAATGCAAATTCTGATAATGGATTTAAAGAAAAAAAAAAAGGTTTTATGCAAATTAAGTTTAGTTATCGTCACCCATTCCTTTCTATCTGAAAGCGAAAAGAGATAAACGGATTTTTTGAAAACACTTTGATGATTTTATTTGTTTTAAAATGAAGTGTTTTCTGGGCATTTTTAACTTTCCGTGTTGCAGTTTTTGTTTTTTTGTTGTTTTAAGTAAATATAGAAATAATTGAAATGATAATCGTATCCCAAAACTTGTTTGTGTAAGACATTTATACATATTTTATTTTATGAAATATGTATATTTTTAGATCGACTCTAAAGCCAAGAATGAACTTTTGTCGATGAATATGTAATTAGGGAACACGAATTCGTAGTAATTAAGACAAAACGATTTTTGAGAAATGACGGAATTCTGTTTTGTTAATATATATATGTATATATATATATATTAATATTATATATATATATATATATATATATATATATATATATATATGTGTGTGTGTGTGTGTGTGTGTGTGTGTGTGTGTGGTGTGTTATCTATGTATATCTTTATCCATATCTATCTATCTATTTCTACCTATCTATCTAACTATATATATATTTTGTCTTGTTCTAATTCATTTATTCATTTGCATATCTATGTAGACGCCAAATAGACTGACCGATGTAGACAGATAGATATGCTTATAAGATATAAGATAGATATGCTTTTAAGATAAGATATATGCTTATAAATATAAGATAGATACGCTTATAAGATATAAGATAGATATATAGATATAACATAGATATAAGATAGATATACTTATAAAATATAAGATAGACATAAGATATATATGCTTATAAAATATAAGATAGATATAAGATAGACATGCTTATAAGATATAAGATAGATATGCTTATAAAATATAAGATAGATATAAGATAGACATGCTTATAAGATATAAGATAGATATGCTTATTAGATAGAAGTGCTTGTGATGTGAATACCTGGACAGACAGACATTAAAGAGACAAAACCAATCTGTTGATAAGGGTCAAAGTTGCACAGATGAAGGCGCTGGCTTGGCGTTGCATGTTCGAGTTGCATCAGCTGGTTATCTTGTGTTGCTTCGTATCCTCCTTCGTCTTAATCATCCTTCTTGCTCGTTTTCCGCGTCTCTGCTTCTTCTTTTTTTCTCTGTCTTGTTGTTGTTCTTTGTTGTTTTCTTTATTTCTTCTGCTTTGTTTTTGTCTTGTTCTTCTTGTTGTACTTCTTCGTCTTCTTTCTTTCTTTCTCCTTCCTTTTCTTAATTCTTTCTTTCTTTCTTCCTTCCTTATTTTTTTATTTGTCTTTCTTTTTTTCTTCTTCTTGTTCTTCGCCTTCTTATTATTATTTCTTTCTCCTTCTTCTTCTTTCTTTTTCTATTTTCTTTCTCTTTCTTCCTGTTTCTTTCTTTCCACCATTCTGTCTTTCTCCTCCTCCTCCTTCTTCTATTTCTTCCTCTTTCTCTCCAATTCTCGTCCATTCCCTCACCTCCACCTTTCCCCGCATAAGCTAAAACGTATCCACTTTTCCCTCACTCTCCCCGCCTCCCTCCCTTCCTCGCAATTCTTCATTTCTTTGCAAACTTACAGATGTGTCTCGTGTTGCAAATAATGAGATCTTATTTGAGACTCCTTGCAAGGGCTGCGAGTTGCAACACGCAGCTGAGAAACGGGAGCAGGAGCCATGATCTGTGCAACATTGCCTCTGGTTCTGCCGTTAAAGCGACCCGAGGAAGCAACACACGTACCACTTTTGCCTCGAATTAAATCATCTGACGAGATTAGGCAACGATCAATAGAGCCTGATTTGTATTTATCTAAATATGTATAAATATGTCTATCTATCTATCTATCTATCTATCTATCTATCTATCTATCTATCTACATCTATCTATCTATATCTATCTATCTATATATATCTATCTATCTATCTATCTATCTATCTATATCTATCTATCTATCTATCTATCTATCTATCTATCTATCTATCTATCTATCTATCTATCTATCTATCTATATATATATATATATATATATATATATATATATATATATATATATATATATATATATATTTTTTTTATAATTTTTTTAAGGGGGGTAATGATAATGATAGTATCAATGATAATAATAGTAACAATGAAAATGATAATAATGGTAATAATGGCAATGGTAATAATGGTAATGATGATAATGATAATAATACTGATAATGATAATGATAATAATGATAATAACAATAATGATATTAATAGTACTGATAATAATACTGAAAATATTAGTTATGATAATAATGATGTGATGATAATGATGATGATGAAGATAACAGTAATGATAATAATAACAACGATGATGATAACAGTAATAATAGTAGTAATGATACGGACAATGATAATAATAATGATAATGATGATAAAGATAATAATGATAATGATACTACTATAAATAATGATAACAATAATGACAATATCAATGATAATGATAATGGTAACAGTTGTAGCAATATTCGTAACATAAATATGAAAATAAAGATATAACACTATCGATAAACAACAATAACAGTTATAATAACAAACGCAACGACAACAACAACAAAAAATGCAAATCCAAAAGCAATAAATATCCACCCACCCTGCCAGCAACATCTAATTGAGTTGCCAGTATCTGAATATCCATCTCCATTTTTTGTCTGATTGAGGTCGCAGGAAATTTCCCAAAACTTGATTCAGTTTTAAGATTCAATGAATTTCTTGCGGGAAAAGGGAAAGACAATATATGTATGTATGTATATATGTCACCACAATCTGGATCACCAAAACTTATTTACAGGTCACTGTAAGTCACAGTAGATTAGTGTAAGTGACTGTATATTATTGTAAGTTACTTTATTTCACTGTAGGATTCTGTAGGTCATTGTGGGTTAGTGTAGGTCGGTGTAGATATGGTGTACAAGGCAGCATTGTGTTGGAATGTGAAAATGAGATATATATATCAGGTTTGGCACAAATTAGCCCTGTATGTCACTGTAAGTCACCGAGAGAGAGAGAGAGAGAGAGAGAGAGAGAGAGAGAGAGAGAGAGAGAGAGAGAGAGAGAAGAGAGAGAGAGAGAGAGAGAAGATAATATATATATATATATATATATATATAGATAGATAGATAGCAGTTAGATAGATCTATAGACCCCAATTCAGGATAGAGAAAGATAAGTCCTTTAGATAGGATAGAGCGGGAGTTCATAATTACCACAATCTGGATGCAGAACTTATTTACAGGTCACTGTAAGTCACAGTAGAATTAGTGTAAGTGACTGTATATTATTGTAATTACTTTAACCCCTCTGGAAGAAAATTCTTATTTAGCAAAAGTGATCATTTAGAGAGTAGAAAGGAGATAGAGGAGGAGAGAGAGAGAGAGAGAGAGAGAGAGAGAGAGAGAGAGAGAGAGAGAGAGAGAGAGAGAGAGAGAGAGAGAGAGAGAGAGAGAGAGAGAGAGAGAAAAGCTATATATAGATAGATAGATAGATAGATAGATAGATAGATAGATAGATAGATAGATAGATAGAAAGATAGATAGATAGAGTC
>NW_020871339.1:227818-242179 GCF_003789085.1 Penaeus vannamei | reverse complement strand
CATACAAACAATAAAACACACACACGCACACACATACACACAAACACACAGACACAAAACAAACAACCAAATACACACACACACACACACAAACAAACACACATACACAGAAACAAACACACACACAAACAAACAAAACACACACACAAACAAACACACACACACACACACACACAAACAAACACACACACACACACACACATACACAAACAAACACACCCACACACAATTCCACCCATTTCGTCCCAAACTGTCCAGATCGAGACCGAATAGTTGCCTCAAAGAACGAAAGAACGAGACAGCTGCACGCAACGAACGACGACCTGGCACAGGGAGAGGAGGCAGGTGTCCCCCAGACCCCGCTTCCCCGTAAAATGTTTCTTGTTCAGTATAAGGGAGAGAAATTGGGGAATGTTCTAGAATCGCGATGGTCCTCTCTCCCTTCTCTCCCTCTCTCCCTCTCTCCCCTACACCACACACACTTCCCCCCATGATCCTCCTCCGTCTCTCTTCCTCTCTCTCTCCTCTCTCTCTCTCTCTTCTCTCTCTCTCTCTCTCTCTCTCTCTCTCTCTCTCTCTCTCTCTCTCTCTCTCTCTCTCTCTCTCTCCCCCCCTAACACCCACACATACTCCCTCTCTCTTCCCCCTCTCCCCTCTCTCCACACTTTCTCCATTACACCGCACACATCTCCCTCCTCTTCTTCTCCCTCTCCCTCTCTCCACACTTTCTCCATACACCCACACATACCCTCCCTCCTCTCTCTTCTCCCTCTCCCTCTCTCCACACTTTCCCCCTACACCTACACATACTCCCTCCTCTTCTCCTTTCCCTCTCTTCCACACTTTCCCTCTACACCCACACATTACTCCCCGTCCTTCTTCCTCTCCCTCTCTCCACACTTTCCCCTTACACCCACACATACTCCCCCTTCTCTTCTCCCTCTCCCTCTCTCCCACACTCCCCCCCCCCTACACCCACACATTACTCCCCCGTCTCTTCTCCCCTCTCTCTCTCTCCACACTTTCCTCCTACACTCACACATAGTCCCCCTCTCTCTCCCTCTCTCCACACTCCCCCCCACACCGACACATACTCCCCCTCTCTTCTCCCTCTCCCTCTCTCCACATTCTCCCCCTACACCCACACATACTCCCCCCCCTCCTCTGCCTCTCCCTCAGGGTACCCACAGACGTTCAGGGAAACAGGATTTCTCACTGACTGGGAAACAGCCAAGGGGGTGGGGAGGTGGGGTGGAGGAGGGTGAGAGATGGGGAGAGAGAGAATCAGACATATATATAGAGAGAGAGAGAGAAGGAAGAGGAAGAGAGAGAGAGAGAGAGAGAGAGAGAGAGAGAGAGAGAGAGAGAGAGAGAGAAGAGAGAGAAGAGAGAGAGAGAGAGAGAGAAGAGAGAGAGACCAGACGGAAAGACATACAGAAATAATCATAGAAAAACATAGATAAACAGAAAGACATACAGACAGAGACAGACAAAGACAAACACACAGACACAACCAAATAGAAAGAAACACTGACAAACAGAAAGACAAGCAAGCAGAGACAACCACAGACACAGCTTCAAACAAACATACAACCAAAGACAATTAAACACAGACAAACACACCCAAACAGAAAAGAGAGAAAGACAAAATAAAAGATTACACCAACAGAAAAGAGAGAAAGACAAAATAAAAGATTACACCAACAGAAAAGAGAGAAAGACAACAAAATAAAAGACAAAATAAAAGATGACACCAGTTCTCCCTTCCGCCCTGGCGATGGTAAACAAATGCTCACAGGATAGGATTGCAGGACACAGAATTACAGCGATTACAACAACATAACAGGATACAACGTTGTATAAATTGTTGCCATTACATCCGATGGCAGTCGATGTGTACCGTACTCGCTTGGGTGGGAAATGCAGCGGAAATTCCCCTGTTCTGCGCAGCGATGAAGTGAGAGTGGTGATGACTTTCATGGTGGTGGTGGTGATGACTTTGAGGTGGGTGGTGATGACTTTCATGGTGGTGGTGGTGATGGTGGGGGTGGTGATGACTTCATGGTGGTGTTGGTGGGGGTGCTGTGTGGTGGTGGGGGATGGTGATGTGGTGTGTGCGTGGTATGACTTTGAGGTGGTGGTGGTGATGGTGGTGGTGATGACTTTCATGGGCGGTGGTGGTGGTGATGGTGCTGAGGATGGTGTGGTGGTGGTGGTGGTGGGTGGTGATGATGGTGGTGACGGTGTGGGGTTGGTGGATGATGGTGGTGGTGAGGATGAGGTGATGGTGGTGGTGGATGATGACGGTGGTAATGGTGATATAGCCTGTGATGTGGATGGTGATTGTGTAATGATCATCATTACCATTACTGTCATTATTATTGTCATTAATCTCTTATTGTTACTATCATTATTATTACTATTCATCTGTTTTATCATTATTATTGTTATTACTATTACTATTTTTGTTATGAATATCTTTTAATTCTTTTATGATATCATTAATATCGTAGTGATAATACATCTTAATATAAATGTTCTTGTTGTTATTTTCATTATCATTATCATTATAATCATTATAAAATCATATATTAAAATTATTATTATTATTGTCATCATTATTATTATCATTATCATTATTACTGTTATTACCATTATTATTTTTTTATTATTATCCTCATTATTATCATTATCATTTTTATTATTATTGTCATTATTATTATTATCATTATCATCATATTTCTCTTCACACAAACTCACTCAAAAAAAACAAAAAAAACAACCCAAACTAGCCTGTCCCTTCCTCAAAATAATTCACAGTTATGCCCCCCCCAAAAAAGAGATTAATAAAGCACGGAATCACATTTGCCTCCATGAAATTCTCCTTCCGTTTCCTAACAGCTGATCAAACGCTAATCAAATAAACATCCCATTTGCACAGGACACGGTGATCGCATTTCAAAACAACTGCTACTTCGGAAAATACACGAGGTTTTTTTTTTTTTGTTGTTTGTTTTGTTTTTTTGTTTTTTGTTTTTTTTTCTTTTTTTTCTTGTTTTTCTTTTGTATGATCTTATGCATCGCAAGTCAGTTTACGAGGGAGAGAGAGAGAGAGAGGGAGGGAGAGAAGAGGAGGAAGAGGAAGAGAGAGAGAGAGAGAGAGAGAGAGAGAGAGGAGAGGGAGGGAGGAGGAGGGAAGAGGAGAGAGAGAGAGAGAGAGAGAGAGAGAGAGAGAGAGAGAGAGAGAGAGAGAGAGAGAGAGAGGAGAGGAGAGAGAGAGAGAGAGAGAGAGAGAGAGAGAGAGAATAGAGAGAGAGAGAGAGGAGAGACGAACAGAGAAGAGAGAGAGAGAGAGAGAGAAAGAGACCGACCGACAGTCAGACAAAGAGAATTACATAGATAAACTGTGACTGAGTAGGTAGAAATAGACTGATTAATAGAGAAATAGATAGAAAGAAAAAGCTAGACAGATAAATATCTAGAGAGAGAGAAAGGAGGGAGTGTGGCAAAGACCGAGAATCTGATAAATAGAAAAAGACGAAGAGAAAGATGATGATAAGAAGAAAAATAAGAAAAGGGAAACAAAGAATACAACAGGTGAATGTCTAGAGAGATGGATAAAAACAGAGAGAGAGAGAGAGAGAAGGAAGGGTGTGAATGACAAAAACCGAGAGGCTGATAATTAGAAAAAGATGAAGAAGAAAAACAAAGAAAGAAGATAAAGAAGATAACGCGAAGAAGAAAAAATAAGAAAAGGAAAACAAAGAAAACAACAACAAAAAACTAACTAATAACATTACACTAAACAGAAAAAAGAAAGAAATGTTCCCTCCCCTCCCCCCTCCCCAAAGCCCCGGATGCTCTGACGTCACACGCACCAGCAGTACCGAAAACAAATAATAATAATAATAATAAAATAATAATAATAATAATAATAATAATAAATAATAATAATAATAATAATATATAATAATAATAATAATAATAATAATAATAATAATAATATAATAATAATAATATAATAATAATAATGAAATAAATAAGCAAATGAATAAATAAAAGATTCACCAATAACTGTCTTCACAATAACAGATCCTTTCGGCCTCTGCGGTGAATTCCATCTCTTTGGTGCAAATACCGAAGATAATATTAACGATAGGTATTAAAACCTTCATATAGGTATTTGCTGCACTGCGTTTCGTTATTGGTGGTGAGAAATTCTTTCCTTATAAGGGTATGTTATTTTTAGGGTCGTTATTCATGTAGTTGATAGCCTTTTGTGGCGGTGATGATATTGGTAGTAATAGTTGTAGTCGTGGTAGTACTAGTAGTAATAGTAGAAGTAAGAGCTGTAGAAATGATAATAATAAAGATACAATTCAACATGGTCATAACTTCTTTTCATTCTTTTCTTCTTTTTATATCAGGGGAAAATAATTTAATTATGTCCTCTATATACGCAGTATGAAAATAACTTTCATTCACATATATTTACATCACTGGAAAAAAATCAGCTTCTTTCACTCATGTCTTCTCGTTAAAAACCTACATGAAAATAACTTCCTTTCAATCACGTACTTCCATTCACACCACAGGAAAATAACTTTCTTTCATGTCTTCTCTTTAAACAACATGAAAATAACTTCCTTCCTTCACACCTCAGGAAAATAACCTTCTTTCACTCATGTCTACTCTTAAACTACATGAAAATAACCTTTCATGTCTACTCTTAAACATGAAAATAACTTCCTCTCAATCACGTACTTCTATTTACACCTCAGGAAAATAACCTTCTCTTCTCTTTAAACTTCCTTCTTTCTTTCACTCAAAATTAATAAAAATAACCTTCTTTCAACTACTTAAACAACATGAATAACCTCAATCTTACCGTATTATTACCTCAGGAAAATAACCTTCTTTCACTTCTTCTCTTTAAAACATGAAAAAATTCCCTTTGTTTCTTTGTAACCTTCCATGTCTTCTCTTTAAACTACATGCCTTTCAATCAGTTCATTCACTCAGGAAAATAACCATCTTTTCATGTCTCTCTTTAAAACAACATAAAATCTTCCTCCATCCCATCTTCCATTCGCTCCTGATCTGGGTGACTGACAGACCACCCACCTGTTGCTGACGCTGGAGTTACTCCCGCCGTTCACTCCTCACGTCAGCCTCCTCTTTCTTCTTCTCTTCTCCTCTTCGCCTCAATTAGCGAGTGATTTTCTCTTCCATCTGTTAGTGGCTTCAGAGGTTAATGTGCATCATAAGGTATGGTGTTATTGCTTTAAGGTCTGAGCTTTCGATGACTGCACCGTGTCTTTCGTTATTGTTGTTACCTTTGTTGTTGTTTTTTGTTGTTATTATCATCGTTATTTTTATTATCATTATCATTACTTTTATCGTTATTGTAATAATTGTCATTATCGTTATCATTATCATTATCACTGTTTCCATTATTATTAATATCACTATCATTATTATCATCATTATTATTATTTTATCATTATTATTATCATTATCATTATCATATTATTATCATTATATTATTATTATTATCATTATTATTATTATTATTATCATTATCATTATTATCATTATATATCATCATTTTTTATCATCATCATTATCATTCTTAATTTCTTCTTATCATTATCACTATTATTATTATTACGTGTTTCTGCAAACTATCTATCGCCTATCTATCTATCTATCTATCTATCGCCTCCTGTATCTACGGACAGGAGGCGATACAGACCGGCTAAGACCAAGCGACCGGACGAACCGCCAGTGGCCGCGGAAATGACTTTGTTAACCGAATATCCGACGGAAGGAGACACGGACTCGAGGACGACTTGAGGAAAACGACGAGCGAAATTTGTGTTCGAATCTCGGTGAGTCCCAGTTTAATTCTGAAATGGCGATGATGATGATGACGATTAATATTAATGATAATAGAAATGGAAATACAAATGAAAATCGATCAGCATTTTTTGCTCCCCTTTGTGGATTCGAACCCACGAGCCCGGATTCCTCCCCCCCCCCCAAAGCGATTGGTGGATAATGTAATATCTGAACAATAGATGGCGTTGTGTACACGAAGTATCGTCTTTTTGTTTAATATCATGAAACGTCACTTAAAATGGTAGGAAAGGGACTGTTTCTTTTTTTGGTTTGTTTGTTTTTGCACGTTTTATGCTTCCTGTTCTAGCTGTAGGCCTGCTTTCCGCAATGCTTTCATTGATGATGACGAAATCAAATAAAGAACTGTTTTACATACATGTGTTTTGTTTATCCTTGACTGACACAACAAATATGAATAAAAAAGATGAAGAATTTATTAATGCCGAATGATTGTGGTTTATTTAATTTGTTTATTTAATAAATTGTAGTTTATTGAATTTAAGTTTATATTCATTGTATTACCACCAAAGATATTTTCTGTAATAAAATTGGATAGTATTTAACAATGGAATAATTCTATTGATATGTAAATATGCATACACATGAGATAATTGTTAATGTTTTATTGTTTTTTTCTCTGAAAAAGAGCAAAACCATATTTTAATGTAAGTAAAGAAATCTCTAATAAGAAGAAAAGTTATTAATGAACAGAATAATTATATAATTCCATGTAAATTCATACATATATATATTAGTTTTGATAGTTATATTTTGAAAACCTTTAAAATTAAAACAAAAAACAAAAAAAATCTATATAAATTTATAGTCCCCCTATAAACGTTTTCTTTTCTTAGTTATACATCTGAATAATAGATGGCGCTGTATGAAGTTTTGGACCTCATTTTTTTTATCGGTGTGACACGTGCTTTCCTATCTTTGGTTTCCGTGGTCTTTTTTGGTTCAAATGATAAGCTATAATAGTTAATCGTTATAGTAATGTAAAAAAAAAGTATTTATCAATTAAAACGATTCAAAATGTCAGTCTAAACTGTAAATAATATTTCAAAATTGGCAAAATTCTCTCTTGTATTTGATAAAAACAGATACAAATTTGTAACTAGCTGCTCGCCTGTTTGTTTACATTTGTGTCCATGTTCCCCGTCAGCTGACGATGAGAATAGCGAGAATACGCCCTTATTTGGCATTACACATTCGTTGTTTCGCACTAAATCGTCGCCACATAGCCTGAATAACGTTCACCATCGCCAGAGCCTGTGCAGGGGTTGAAGCCATCTTCCTGTGAGTAGAATTTTGGCCGGACTGTTTCCGTGGTTCTCATCGCTCGTGTGACTGCGCGAGCCAAAATGATTTCCATATGCTGAAAAAGCGCTAGTGTGACGGCCTTTAAACTAGCGATGCCTAGGCTAACCACAAGCTCATAATAACGAATGTCAAAAGTAAGGAAATATGTGATTTTTAAACCCCCCTGACTCGAAATTCCAGTGGAGATGTGATGGCCGAGTGGTTTTAGCATCGGACTTCGGGCGTGCTAGCCGCCCGGGTTCGAGTGTTCGAGCCCCGGCCGGTGACAGTGTTTCCTTGGGCAAGGAACTTTACTTTAATTGCCTAGTCGACTTGGGGGTGTATGAATGTGTATGAATGTGTGTGTGAGTGTTTGTGTGTGTTATAATATAATAATGTGTGTGTATATATGTGTGTGTATAATATATATAGTATGATATAATATGATATAATGGTATAATATGTATAATCTAATATATTTCATTTCATTTCAGGATGAGTGGTGCAGGGTCGGGGGACTCAGGATTGGTGAGTGAGTGAGTGGTGGTGAGAGTGGAGTGGTGTGGGTGCTAGGGTCCCGGGGGACTCAGGATTGGTGAGTGAGTGAGTGGTGGTGAGGAGTGGAGTGGGTGTGGCGTGCTAGGGTCTCCCGGGGACTCAGGATTGGTGAGTGAGTGGTGGTGGTGAGGAGTGAGTGTGTGGCGTGCTAGGGTCTCCCGGGGGACTCAGGATTGGTGAGTGAGTGAGTGGTGTGAGAGTGGAGTGGTGTGGCGTGCTAGGGTCTCCCGGGGGACTCAGGATTGGTGAGAGTGGTGGTGGTGAGGAGTGTGGGTGTGGCGTGCTAGGGTCTCCCCGGGGGAGGATTGGTGAGTGAGTGAGTGGTGGTGAGAGTGGAGTGTGGTGTGGCGTGCTAGGGTCTCCGGGGGCTCAGGATTGGTGAGTGAGTGAGTGGTGGTGAGGAGTGGAGTGGGTGTGGCGTGCTAGGGTCTCCCGGGGGACTCAGGATTGGTGAGTGAGTGAGTGTGTGGAGAGTGGAGTGTGTGGCGTGCTAGGGTCTCCGGGGGACTCAGGATTGGTGAGTGAGTGAGTGGTGGTGAGGAGTGGAGTGGGTGTGGGTGCTGGGTCTCCCGGGGGACTCGGATTGGTGAGTGAGTGAGTGGTGGTGAGGAGTGGAGTGGCGTGCTAGGGTCTCCCGGGGGACTCAGGATTGGTGAGTGGTGAGTGGTGGTGGGAGTGGAGTGGGTGTGGCGTGCTAGGGTCTCCCCGGGGGACTCAGGATTGGTGAGTGAGTGAGTGTGGTGAGGAGTGGAGTGGGTGTGGGTGCTAGGGTCTCCCGGGGGGCTCAGGATTGGTGAGTGAGTGAGTGGTGGTGAGGAGTGGAGTGGGGTGGCGTGCTAGGGTCTCCCCGGGACTCAGGATTGGTGAGTGAGTGAGTGGTGTGAGGAGTGGAGTGGGCGTGGTGCTAGGGTCTCCCCGGGGGCTCAGGATTGGTGAGTGAGTGAGTGGTGGTGAGGAGTGGAGTGGGGTGCGTGCTAGGGTCTCCCGGGGGGTCAGGATTGGTGAGTGAGTGAGTGGTGGTGAGGAGTGGAGTGGGTGCGTGCTAGGGTCTCCCGGGGGGCTCAGGATTGGTGAGTGAGTGAGTGGTGGTGGGAGTGGAGTGGGTGGGTGCTAGGGTCTCCCGGGGGCTCAGGATTGGTGAGTGAGTGAGTGGTGGTGAGGAGTGGAGTGGCGTGGCTAGGGGGGGGCTCAGGATTGGTGAGTGAGTGAGTGGTGGTGAGAGTGTGGCGTGCTAGGGTCTCCCCGGGGGCTCAGGATTGGTGAGTGAGTGAGTGGAGAGTGGAGTGGGTGGGTGCTAGGGTCTCCCGGGGGCTCAGGATTGGTGAGTGAGTGGTGGTGAGCGTGCGTGCTAGGGTCTCCCCGGGGGCTCAGGATTGGTGAGTGAGAGTGGTGGTGAGGAGTGGAGTGTGGCGTGCTAGGGTCTCCCCGGGGGGCTCAGGATTGGTGATGAGTGAGTGGTGAGTGGTGGGTGGGTGGCGTGCTAGGGTCTCCCGGGGGACTCAGGATTGGTGAGTGAGTGGAGTGGTGGTGAGGAGTGAGTGAGGTCTCCCGGGGGCTCAGGATTGGTGAGTGAGTGAGTGGTGTGAGTGAGTGGGTGCGTGCTAGGGTCTCCCCGGGGGCTCAGGATTGGTGAGTGAGTGAGTGGTGAGAGGTGAGTGTGGCGTGCTAGGGTCTCCCCGGGGGCTCAGGATTGGTGTGAGTGAGTGGTGGTGAGGAGTGGCGTGGCGTGCTAGGGTCTCCCGGGGGTCAGGATGGTGAGTGGAGTGAGTGGTGGTGAGAGTGGAGTGTGGCGTGCTAGGGTCTCCCCGGGGGGCTCAGGATTGGTGAGTGAGTGAGTGGTGGTGAGGAGTGGAGTGGGTGGCGTGCTAGGGTCCCCCGGGGGGCTCAGGATTGGTGAGTGAGTGAGTGGTGGTGAGAGTGAGTGGCGTGGAGGGTCTCCCCGGGGGCTCAGGATTGGTGATGAGTGAGTGGTGGTGAGGAGTGGAGTGTGGCGTGCTAGGTCTCCCGGGGGCTCAGGATTGGTGCGTGGCGTGCTAGGGTCTCCGGGGCTCAGGATTGGTGAGTGAGTGGGTGGTGGTGAGAGTGAGTGTGGCGTGCTAGGGTCTCCCGGGGGCTCAGGATTCGTGGCGTGCTAGGGTCTCCCGGGGGGCTCAGGATTGGTGAGTGAGTGGTGAGGTGGTGAGGAGTGGTGTGTGGCGTGCTAAGGGTCTCCCCGGGGGCTCAGGATTGGTGAGGAGTGGTGGGTGAGTGCGGCGGGGGGTGCGTGGAGGAGGTGTCTCCGTGTGAGGTCTCCCGCGGATTGTGAGTGGAGTGGTGGGTGGTGAGTGAGAGTGGTGGCGTGGAGGATGGTGAGTGAGGAGTGTGGCGTGCTAGGGTCTCCAGGGGTCTTCCCCGGGGGGCTCAGGATTGGCGTGCTAGCTCAGGATAGTGAAGTGAGGTGAAGTGTGGGGGTGAGTGGTGGATTGGAGTGTGAGAGGGGTGAGTGAGTGAGTGTGTCGTGGCGAAGGTGCTAGTGGTGTCTTCCCTGAGGGATGGGGTCTAGGATTCTGTGTGAGTGAGTGAGTGGTGGTGTGAGTGAGTGAGTGTGGCGTGCTAGGGTCTCCCCGGGGGAGGCCAGGAATTGGTAGCGTGAGTGAGTGAGTGTGGCGGGCTAGGGTCTCCCCGGGGGTCGCAGGATTGGCAGGGTTGAGTGGAGTGAGTGGTGGTGGTGAGTGGAGGTGAGTGTGGCGGTGAGGACCGGGGACTCAAGGATTGGTGAGTGAGGTGTGAGTGGTGGTGGTGAGTGAGTGAGTGGTGGTGAGGAGTGGAGTGGGTGTGGCGTGCTAGGGTCTCCCCGGGGGGCTCAGGATTGGTGAGTGAGTGAGTGGTGGTGAGGGTGGAGTGGGTGTGGCGTGCTAGGGTCTCCCCGGGGGGGCTCAGGATTGGTGAGTGAGTGAGTGGTGGTGGAGGAGTGGAAGTGGAGTTGTGGCGTGCTAGGTTCCCCGCCCCGGGCTCAGGATTTGGTTGAGTGAGTGAGTGGTGGTGAGGAGTGGAGTGGGTGTGGCGTGCTAGGGTCTCCCCGGGGGGGCTCAGGATTGGCGAGTGAGTGAGTGGTGGTGAGGAGTGGAGTGGGGTGGGCGTGCTAGGGTCTCCCGGGGGGCTCAGGATTGGTGAGTGAGTGAGTGGTGGGTGAGGAGTGAGTGGGTGTGGCGTGCTAGGGTCTCCTCCCCCGGGGGGCTCAGGATTGGTGAGTGAGTGAGTGTGGTGATGGTGAGAGTGAGTGGGGCGTGCTAGGGTCTCCCCGGGGGGCTCAGGATTGGTGAGTTGAGTGAGTGGTGGTGAGGAGTGAGTGAGTGTGGCGTGCTAGGGTCTCCCCGGGGGGCTCAGGATTGGCGAGTGAGTGAGAGATGGTTGGTGAGTGGTGAGTGTGGCGTGCTAGGGTCTCCCCGGGGGCTCAGGATTGGTGAGTGAGTGGGAGGAGGTGGGTGAGTGAGTGAGTGTGGCGTGCTAGGGTCTCCCCGGGGGACTCAGGATTGGCGAGTGAGTGAGGAGTGAGTGAGTGAGTGGCGTGCTAGGGTCTCCCCGGGGGACTCAGGATTGGTGGCGAGTGAGTGGTGAGTGGTGGTGAGTGAGTGAGTGTGGCGGGCTAGGGTCTCCCCGGGGGCTCAGGATTGGTGAGGAGCGAGTGAGTGGTGGTGGTGTGTGAGTGAGTGAGTGTGGCGTGCTAGGGGGTCTCCCCGGGGGACTCAGGATTGGTGAGGAGCGAGTGAGTGGTGAGTGGTGGTGTGAGTGAGTGAGTGTGGCGGGCTAGGTCTCCCGGGGGACTCAGGATTGGCGAGGAGCGGTGAGTGGTGAGTGTGGTGAGTGAGTGAGTGTGGCGTGCTAGGGTCTCCCCGGGGGACTCAGGATTGGCGATGAGCGAGTGATGAGTGAGTGGGTGCTAGGGGTCTCCCGGGGGACTCAGGATTGGCGATGGGCGAGTGAGTGGTGAGTGGTGGTGAGTGAGTGAGTGTGGCGTGCTAAGGGTCTCCCCGGGGGGACTCAGGATTGGCGATGAGCGAGTGAGTGGTGAGTGGTGGTGTGAGTGAGTGAAGTGTGGCGTGGCTAGGGTCTCCCCGGGGGACTCAGGATTGGCGAGTGAGTGGTGAGTTGGTGGTGTGAGTGAGTGGTGTGGCGTGCTAGGGTCTCCCCGGGGAACTCAGGATTGGTGAGGAGCGAGTGAGAGGTGAGAGTGGTGGTGTGAGTGAGTGAGTGTGGCGGGCTAGGGTCTCCCCGGGGGACTCAGGATTGGCGATGAGCGAGTGAGTGGTGAGTAGTGGTGAGTGAGTGAGTGTGGCGTGCTAGGGTCTCCCCGGGGGACTCAGGATTGGTGAGGAGCGAGTGAGTGGTGAGTGGTGGTGTGAGTGAGTGAGTGTGG
The DNA here is from genome assembly GCF_003789085.1 of Penaeus vannamei. Lineage (NCBI taxonomy): Eukaryota > Metazoa > Arthropoda > Malacostraca > Decapoda > Penaeidae > Penaeus > Penaeus vannamei. The sequence goes on along the minus strand of NW_020871339.1, from coordinate 230,022 downwards.
CGGGCTAGGGTCTCCCCGGGGGACTCAGGATTGGTGAGGAGCGAGTGAGTGAGTGGGTGGTGTGAGTGAGTGAGTGGTGGCGGGCCTAGGGTCTCCCCGGGGGACTCAGGATTGGAGGGGCGAGTGAGTGGTGAGTGGTGGTGTGAGTGAGTGAGTGTGGCGGGCTAGGGTCTCTCCCCGGGGGACTCAGGATTGGCGAGGGCGAGTGAGTGGTGAGGTGTGGTGGTGTGAGTGAAGTGAGTGTGGCGGGCTAGGGTCTCCCCGGGGGCTCAGGAATTGGCGAGGGGCGAGTGAGTGGTGAGTGGTGGTGTGAGTGAGTGAGTGTGGCGGGCTAGGGTCTCCCCGGGGGACTCAGGATTGGCGAGGGGCGAGTGAGTGGTGAGTGGTGGTGTGAGTGAGTGAGTGTGGGCGGGCTAGGGTCTCCCCCGGGGGACTCAGGATTGGCGAGGGGCGAGTGGAGTGGTGAGTGGTGGTGTGAGTGAGTGAGTGAGTGTGGCGGGCTAGGGTCTCCCCGGGGGACTCAGGATTGGCGAGGGGCGAGTGAGTGGTGAGTGGTGGTGTGAGTGAGTGAGTGAGAGTGGGCGGGCTAGGGTCTCCCCGGGGGACTCAGGATTGGCGAGGGGCGAGTGAGTGGTGAGTGGTGGTGGTGAGTGAGTGAGTGAGAGTGGCGGGCTAGGTCTCCCCGGGGACTCACTCAGGATTGGCGAGGGGCGAGTGAGTGGTGAGTGGTGGTGAGTGAGTGAGTGAGAGTGGCGGGCTAGGGTCTCCCCGGGGGCTCAGGATTGGCGAGGGGCGAGTGAGTGGTGAGTGGTGGTGTGAGTGAGTGAGTGTGGCGGGCTAGGGTCTCCCGGGGACTCAGGATTGGCGAGGGCGAGTGAGTGGTGAGTGGTGGTGTGAGTGAGTGAGTGAGAGTGGCGGGCTAGGGTCTCCCGGGGGACTCAGGATTGGCGAGGGGCAGTGAGTGGTGAGTGGTTGGTGTGAGTGAGTGAGTGAGAGTGGCGTGTAGGAGTCTCCCCAAAAAACAGTGCCTTGTAGTCCAAAACATCTGAAATTCAATAATCGAAAGAAGAGGGGAATGTTTACCTTGTAGTGCTGGTATAAGGATGAGGTAGGAGGTGGAGAGAGTAGGTAGGAAGAAGTGTGGAGGGAGTGATGGCCGTTGGGGATATGAATCTTCAGGCGCTTTTTTTGGCGAGAAAAGCAAGCGAGTAGATTTGTTTAAAATACGTATAATTCCCCCCTCCCCTCCAAAATATGGGGAAAATGAATAAAGATGAATTAAGCAATAAAAAGTAAAAATTTATAACGATTTTATATATTATTATTATTTATTTTTTTATTTATTATTATTATTATTATTATTTATGTATTTTTTTGCTGTGTAGTAAGAACGCAAAAATGTTTAAAATGTGACAGAATGTAAGGTACCACATCGCAACAGTATCCACCACCCAACCATTTACTAAAACAACAGAACAATCCAAAATCATATAAAAAAATACCCCCTCCCCTACTTTCCCCCCACCTCCACCCCATACCAAAGAGTATTTCATATCATCGACCTTTAAAGAAATCGCACAGAAATGACTCCATCCCCTTCCATACAATTTCCAGACCCACGAAAATATCTCCAGAAAATCAAAAATGTCTTGGGAACTCTCTGGCAGGTTGGGTGCTCCATATGCAAGGTCAACGGGGCGTGTGGGTGGCAGATCAGGTCGAATTCCTTGCCAGTGGCTGAGAGGCAGGCAGACAGACTATGTGTGTGTGTGTGTGTGTGGATGTGTAAGTGTGTGTGTGTGTGTGTGTGTGTGTGTGTGTGTGTGTGTGTGTGTGTGTGTGTGTGTGTGTGTGAGTGAGTGAATGGTATATGTGTGAGTATATGTGTGTGTGTGTGTGTATGTGTGTGTATAGGTGTGTTCCTGTGTGTGTGCCGCGCGCCGTGCATGTATTTATGCATACATACACACATCCATACATAATGCGCGCATCCCTGTATACGTACTTACGAGTTTGTGCCTGCATATATGTGTTTCTACACTTAAGACTATTCTACACTTACACTATTTCTACACACGTACATAATACGCGTATACCTGTGTCCGCATACTTCCGAATTCGTGCCTGCATATATGAGTTTGTACACGTAGCGCCACCATCCACAAGGCCCCCCAAGAAGCACACCCGTCAGCACCCAATACCTA
>NW_020871339.1:214048-216548 GCF_003789085.1 Penaeus vannamei | reverse complement strand
AGAGATTCGTGCAACAGAAGCCAAGAGATTCGTGCAACAGAAACCAAAGAGATTCGTGCAACAGAAGCCAAGAGATTCGGGCAACAGAAGCCAAAGAGATTCGGGCAACAGAAGCCAACAACAGAAGCCAAGAGATTCGTGCAACAGAAACCAAGAGATTCGTGCAACAGAAGCCAAGAGATTCGTGCAACAGAAGCCAAAGAGATTCGGGCAACAGAAGCCAAAAAGATTCGTGCAACAGAAGCCAAGAGATTCGTGCAACAGAAGCCAAGAGATTCGGGCAACAGAAGCCAAAGAGATTCGTGCAACAGAAGCCAAGAGATTCGTGCAACAGAAGCAAGAAGATTCGTGCAACAGAAACCAAGAGATTCGTGCAACAGAACCAAGAGATTCGTGCAACAGAAGCGGCAACAGAAGCCAAAAGATTCGTGGCAACAGAAGCCAAGAGATTCGTGCATTCGAAGAAAGAGATTCGTGCAACAGAAGCCAAGAGATTCGTGCAACAGAAGCCAAAGAGATTCGTGCAACAGAAACCAAGAGATTCGTGCAACAGAAGCCATTCGTGCATTCGTGCAACAGAAGCCAAGAGATTCGTGCATTCAACAGAAGCCAAAGATTCGTGCAGAAAGAGAAAGAGCCAAGAGATTCGTGCACCAGAGATTCGTGAACAGAAGCCAAAGAGATTCGTGCAACAGAATTCGTGCAACAGAAGCCAAGAGATTTGTGCAACAGAAGCCAAGAAATTCGTGCAACAGAAGCCAAGAGAATCGTGCACCAGAAGCCAAAGAGATTCGTGCAACAGAAGCCAAGAGATTCGTGCAACAGAAGCCAAGAGATTCGTGCAACAGAAGCCAAGAGATTTGTGCAACAGAAGCCAAGAGATTCGTGCAACAGAAACCAAGAGATTCGTGCATCAGAAACCAAGAGATTCGTGCAACAGAAGCCAAGAGATTCGTGCAACAGAAGCCAAGAGATTCGTGCAACAGAAGCCAAAGAGATTCAACAGAAGCCAAGAGATTCGGGCAACAGAAGCCAAAGAGATTCGTGCAACAGAAGCCAAAGAGATTCGTGCAACAGAAGCCAAGAGATTCGTGCAACAGAAGCCAAGAGATTCGTGCAAAGAGAGAAAGCGTGCAACAGAAGCAAGAAAGAGAGATTCGTTCGTGCAACAGAAGCCAGAGCCAAGAGATTCGTGCAACAGAAGCCAAAGATTCGAACAGAAGCCAAGAGATTCGTGCAACAGAAGCCCAACAGAAGCCAAGAGATTCGTGCAACAGAAGCCAAAGAGATTCGTGAAACAGAAGCCAAGAGATTTGTGCAACAGAAGCCAAGAGATTCTTGCAACAGAAGCCAAGAGATTCGTGCAACAGAAGCCAAGAGATTCGTGCAATAGAAACCAAGAGATTCTTGCAACAGAAGCCAAGAGATTCGTGCAACAGAAGCCAAGAGATTCGGGCAACAGAAGCCAAAGAGATTCGGGCAACAGAAGCCAAAGAGATTCGTGCAACAGAAGCCAAAAAGATTCGTGCAACAGAAGCCAAGAGATTCGTGCAACAGAAGCCAAGAGATTCGTGCAGCGGGAGAGATTCGTGCAACAGAAGCCAAGAGATTCGTGCAACAGAAGCCAAAGAGATTCGTGCAACAGAAGCCCAAGAGATTCGTGCAACAGAAGCCAAAGAGATTCGTGCAACAGAAGCCAAGAGATTCGTGCAACTTCTGCAACAGAAGCCAAGAGATTCGTGCAGCGGGAGAGATTCGTGCACCAGAAGCCAAAAAGATTCGTGCAATGGGAGAGGTTCGTGCAAAAGAAGCCAAAGAGATTCGTGCAACAGAAGCCAAAGGGATTCGTGCAATGGGAGAGATTCGTGCAACAGAAGCCAAAGAGATTCAGAAGCAAGAGATTCGTGCAACAGAAACCAAGACTCGTGCAACAGAAGCCAAGACATTCGTGCAACAGAAGCCAAAGGGATTCGTGCAACAGAAACCAAGAGATTCGTGCAACAGAAGCCAAAAAGATTCGTGCGAGCAAAGAGATTTCGTGCAACAGAATTCGTGCAACAGAAGCCAAAGAGATTCGTGCAACAGAAGCCAAAAAGATTCGTGCAACAGAAGCCAAGAGATTCGTGCAACAGAAACCAAGAGACTCGTGCAACAGAAGCCAAAGGGATTCGTGCAACAGAAGCCAAAGAGATTCGTGCACCAGAAGCCAAAATGATTCGTGCAACGGGAGAAATTCGTGCACCAGAAGCCAAAGAGATTCCAGAAGCCAAGAGATTCGTGCAAGAAGAGATTCGTGCAACAGAATCCCAGAGATTCGTGCAACAGAATCCCAGAGATTCGTGCAACAGAATCCCAGAGATTCGTGCACCAGAAGCCAAAGGGATTCGTGCAAAATCTCCAGGTAGGCGCAGTCCGGCGAGCAGGTGTAGCGTCGATCAATGCAACGAAGATATATGAAAAGAAGGTTGGACTCGTTTGGCTTTCGCTTGCAATATTGTAA
>NW_020871339.1:201548-209048 GCF_003789085.1 Penaeus vannamei | reverse complement strand
TCTCTCTCTCTCTCTCTCTCTCTTTACTCACTTTCTTTGTTCGTCGGTCTTTGTCTGACTGTTTGTGTTCGTCTGTCGCTCTACTTGCCTGTCTCTGTCTCTCTCTGTCTCTTTCTCTCTCTCTCTCTCTCTCTCTATCACTTTTTTTCTCTCTCTCTCTCTCTCTCTCTCTCTCTCTCTCTCTCTCTCTCTCTCTCTCTCTCTCTTCTCTCTCTCTCTCTCTCTCTTCCTTCTTTCTCTTTCTTTTTATTTACATGTATATTGCGCGCACACGTGTGAGTATGTATGTGTGTGTGTGTGTGTATGGATTTCCTATCATTCTGCCTAGATTTGTGTGTCAGCTTGTTCGTTCCGTCTGTCTGTGTGTAACGCTATTCATATGCTAAAATCTGTGTCTAAGTGCGTTCGCGAAGAACAGTGGAGAACAAATATACATCTATCTACCATTGTCCTGAAGACCAACATCTTCTTGCGTTGATTTGATCCTCCAGTTCCCAATATCCTGCGGAAGTTTGCATTGTGGGGAGTTTAATCAAGTTAAACCCTATTATCAGTTATCAGATATCGAACGTTGCATTTCAGATAACCGTTAATCAGGGGGAAATTAATTAAATGAATTCGAATATGACATGTTCAAACATTTATGTCGATGCGAATAGATTGATAGAGAACTTCGTGAATTGACTATGTGGATTCTTATAGATTGACTACGTGGATTCTTTCGAAAGCATAGTTTGCGGGACTACCCAGAGGAACATTCAAAAGAATATTTCAGAATTCACACATATATTACAGTTACAGTAATATAATTCATCAGCTGGCACGCGCTATGGTACCATTTCCTTGCCCACAAAAGCCCGTCTGCTTTAAGTATTGCAGATACCAATGCAGAAGTTTCGAAGGAGTGCATGTGACAGGCAGAATCAGGCAAGTGTCACCGTCGAATAGCCAAGTCATTAATAATTCTATCACAAGTTTAATTACATATTGTGTTATGGACTTTCCAAACGTGGGGGTTTTATACACGTTAAAGCTAACATATACATTAGATATTATAGACTTGCGTGTATATTCTAATCACAAAACTCATTACCATGCTGGCCAATACAGATATACTATGGATATAATATAACATTGATAATATACTTATTGTTCTATTAGGTCATAATACCCATCAGTCATATCAAACATATTACAAACAATGAAATAAAAAAGTACCAAAAAACGTAATAATAGACAAATCCTACGTAATAGATAATCTTCCGGATGGTATGAGAGATAACAGAGTTGTCATTAATGTTATTGTTGACGTAGAGGATGTAGAAGAAAGATAACATCCCATTCCATCAGCTGGTGGGCCTGAGGGTAAGAAGGACACTGATTACCTTTTGACATGCACCTGGATGGGATCATTTGATTATTATTATTATTATTATTTATATTTATTATTTATTATTATTTTTTTTTTTTTTATTGAGAGAGAGAGAGTGAGAGAGAGAGAGAGAGAGAGAGAAGAGAAGAGAGAAGAGAGAAGAGAGAAGAGAAGAGAAGAGATGAGAGAGAGAGAGAGAGAGAGAGAGAGAGAAGAGAAGAGAGAGAGAGAGAGCGAGAGAGAGAGCGAGAGAAGGAGAGAAGAGAGAGAGAGAGACACGGAGAGAAAGAGATGAAGAGAGAGAGAGAGAGACGAGAGAGAGAAGGAGCAGAGAAGAGAAGAAGGAGCGGAGAGAACGAAGAGAGAAGACAAAGTGAGGACAGAGGAAAGAAAGATGGAGGGATGAGAAGATTTGAAAACAGAATGTGACATAGGAAGTAATTCATGCAGCTTTTTCGACATTAGTAATAGTTATCCTTTGGGTAATAAGCATATTAGGTGTGATCGCTTGTTCGTTTTCCCAAACCTGGCTATATACTCGTGCGTGCTTTCGATTTTTTTTATGACTATCCATAATCGTTATTGTATTTATTACTATCACTATGATCGAGCATTTATTTTTGTATTTTTTTAGTTTAGAATATAGTCACAGTATTTCTTATTTTATTATCACCATTAAATCGGGAGTGTTCACTGTCATCATTGCTATCATATTATTACATATCGCTTCACCTTCACCACACATATCATCATGCATCGCATATTTATTCATCATCACGTCATCATCACCGTCATCACCATCGTGCATTATCATCCTTAGATTATCATTATCATTATTTTCATGTTTATATCATCAATCACTAATCTATTGTCATTATCATATCATTTACTATTATCATTACCTTATAATAATATATTATTATCATTATTATTATCATTATTAATTATCATTTATTATTATTATTACCATTATCATCATCATTATCTTTATTATAACCATATTATAGGCACCGGTTAAAAAATAGATAAATAAAGATAATAAAAAATACATCACACTCTTCCCGTCCCCCTCACCCACCCACCAACGCCCCTCACCCGCAACCCACGCCCAACCCACGCCCACCAACCCCTGCACATGACATCCTCATGACGTCGTGTATTGATTCCCCTTTCGTCAATGCTGTTTAATGCTGCCATGCTGAACGGCCGTCCTTCGTTCCCCGGGGCGCCTCTTCTGAGGATAAATCACGTTTTCCTGTCCACGATCAAGAGATATGGAATTTCGTGTTTGGGGTTAAAGGGACGGAGGGAGGGAGGGTGAGGGAGAGCTTGGGGGGGAGTGGGGGGGTGGGGGGGTAGGGGAGAGCTTGGGGGGTGGGTGAGGGAGAGCTTGGGGGAGAACTTTGGGGAGGGGGGTGGAGGGAAGGCTTGGGGGAGTGGGGGGTGGGGAGAGCTTGGGGGGGGTGGGGAGTGGTGAGGGGAGTGGGTATGGAGTGGGTATTGTGGGGAGGGAGGGGAGGAGGAAGAGAGGGGTGTGAGTGGGTATTGGGGGGAGAGGGAGGGAGGAGCGGGAGATCTGGGGGGTTTAGATATAGGAAGTGGGTATGGGGGTGTCAGGGGGATTCGGGAAGTGAGGGAGAGCTTGGGGGGGTGGGAGTGGGGGAAGAGTGGGTGACGTGAGAAGTATTAGGGTTAATGGGGGAGGGAGGGGATAGGGCTGGAGACAGGGAGAGGGGTGATGGGAGGGGGTGCTCAGAAGGCAGAGCTCGAGGAGAGGAGGGGACAGTTCGTAGGGACGTGGGAGAGCCTATTGTGCTGTGTTAGAGTCGGGGGGGGGCTGATGACGAGAAGAGTGGAGAGCAATATCGGTGACGGAGAGAAGGGAGGGAGGAGGTAAAGAAAGGGGAAGCGGAATGTGGAGGGAGGGGTGAGCAAGTTGATGACATACTAGCTGTCTGAGAGAGGTGACATGAGGTTGCGAGTATAGTAGATAGAGTGACTTGGGGTGAGTTAGGATATGATGTGAGGTGGAAGCCGGAGTGATACGCTATCGGAGATGGGTAATGCCGAGAGATATATCCTGAATAATGAAGATATACTAATGATTATATACTAGGGCTGGTGATATACTATGTGATCATATAGAGTATAGGTATATACTATGAGACGGTCTCTGACGGTACAGTTGACGTTGAGAAGATAGGGTGTTATTCGCGTATGAGGTGGTTATAGATTGTGTCATTTAAGAGGTAATAACTATATAGGACTATATAGTAATATATATATATACCGATAAGAATATAGTATAATATTTATTATATATAATTAATAGTTTAGACTCGTTTATATATATTTATATAAGCGGAGTGCGTGTCAGGCATATCAGCTTATAGTATATAGGCATAGTCGATGAGATATATTATATAATATATATATATATCATAGAAGATACGTGTATTACATATTTATGGTATAAGAGGAGACGATGTAATATAAACCACTAACACACACACACAACATACATATATGTATATATATGTGTGGTGTGTGTGTTTCCTCTCTCATTCTCTTTCCCTCTAGCGTAAATAAGGGTGCAGAAGGGAAAATTATATTCGACAATAATCTTCTTTATCCTTCTTTCTTTTAAGGAGCTAAAACAAAAAACAACAATCATAATAAAACGCCCTACGTCCAGAGATTTCTTAAGATAATTATCCCCTCGGGCTCCCTAAGTATTTCGCTTTAGTAAATCCCCTTTGTCGTAGACAGTGGGCTCTCGTCCTCCTCATTCCTTAGAAATCCCCTTTCTCCCTCTTCTTCAGAGAATGCCCTGTTTCCGCTCCTTCTCTTACGTAGAAACTGTGTCGTGCCACCTTCTATGCACGACTCCTCGTAGATACTTAAGAGTGATATAGAGGCGATCGAATAAAGTATACGAGTTGGATCGAAGTTGCCACGACTGCTCCTCTTGTCTCTCCCTTCGTCTTTCTTAGAAATCCACTTCCCCTCCTGCGATAAGAAAATCCCGCTTTCTCCTTCCTTCTATTAGACGACATGAATCGCTACCACTTTTCGCTTTCTCCTGCCTTCTTAGAGAAATCTGCCCTTTCTAGCCCTCCTGTCTTAGTATAAATCCGGATTAGGGTAATGCTTTTTCTCCCTCCTTTCTTAGAAATCCTCGTTATGATCACCTTCTGCACAACGATGGATAGACAGCTAAGAGCCAGTATAAGTCTTCTGGCAGTAGCCGAGTGCAATATCTGACGCTTAAGAAACAATCCTCGGCGCATTAGTTCTGCCTCCTTCTTTAGAATCCAGGTCAGGGTTTGTAGTGCCTTTCTCCCTCCTTCATAAAATCCCTTTCTTCCCTCCTTGCTTAGAAATCCCCTTTCTCCCTGCCATGTCTTAGAAATATCCGGTCACCTTGTGTCTCAACTCTGCCTCCGGTCTTAGGATACTCCCGCGACGTGATGCTCCCTCCCTTCTTAGAAATCCGCCACGTTTCATCGCACTATGGCTTGCAGTATCTATCGCCGCTAGAAATATCCCTTTCTCGGCCCTCCTTTGATCTTAGAAATCCCCTTGCTCCCTGGTGCCTTCTTAGAAATGCCTCTTTCTTGTCTCTCCTCCTATATCTTAAGAGGAGAAGGGAGGTTCGAGCTTTTCGTCCCTCCGTTAGAAATCCCCTTTTCCCTCCTTCTTAGAAATTCCCCTTTCTCTCCTAGTCTGCCTTACGAAAGTCTTCCTCTTACATAGCTCGCCTGCCATACGCGCGTTGACTTTAGAAGAGTCCTGCCTGAGAGGTATACTGTCTCATGCACGGCCTCCTGCTCTTTGCTTTTAGAAATCCCCTTTTCTGACTCTTGCCTCCCATGAATTTCTATGTCTCATCCTGCTCCTTAGAAATCGCCACGTCGATTCATGCACTGTCAGCAAGGTGGCGATGCGTCTGTCTTAGTTCAGAGGCATGGCGGCTGTCGTCGAGGCGTGCGTCTGGATCGGTCGCCCCTCGGGAAGCTCCCTCCTTCTTAGTAAATCCCCTTCTCCTCTATGTTATTCGGTCCCTTCTTTTTAGGTCTCATGTCAGGCACTCAGTACGTGGTTCCGTGTTGTGTCTAGGAACTTGGTGATTCGTGCCCGCATACGTGTGTCTTGCGGTCAACGAGCGTAGTGTCGTTTTTCATTCTCTCTGTTTCCTCTCCTCCTGCTCTTCACCACCTCCTTAGCTTAGAACCACCTTGTATACCCTCTCTCCGTGATGACAGCTAATAGTAAGAAAATCCCGACTTATTCGTCCTCTTTCTTAAGGAAATCCCTTTCTGCTCCGTCCTTCTTTAGAAATCCCTTTGCTCCCTCCTTCTTAAGAAAATCCCCTTTTCTCCCCTCCTTCTTAGGAAATGGCCACTTTCTCGTCTCCTTCTTAGAAACCTCTTTTGCTGGCCCTCCTGATTGAGAGAAGTCCCCCGTGCTTCCTCCTTCTTTAAGAAAATCCCCTTTCTCCCTCCCCCCCCTGTGCGTTTTAATAAAGGTTAAAAAGAAAAATCCCTTATCTCCCTCCTTCTTAGAAATCTCCCTTTTCTCCTCCTTCTTAAAATCCCCTTTCTCCCTCCTTCTTAGAAATCCCCTTTCTCCCTCCTTCTAGAAATCCCCCTTTCTCCTTTCTCCCCCTCCTTCTTAGAAATCCTTTCTCCTCCTTCTTAGAAATCCCTTTCTCTCCCTCCTTCTTAGAATCCCCTTTCTCCCTCCTTTCTTAGAAATCCCCCTTCTCCTTCCTTCTTAGAAATCTGCCCTTTCTCCCTCCTTCTTAGAAATCCCCCTTTCTCCCTCCTTCTTAGAAATCCCTTTCTCCTCCTTCTCTTCTTAGAAATCATCCCCTTCTCCCTCCTTCTCCTTCTTAGAAATCCCCGTTTCTTAGAAATCTCTCCCTTCTCCTCTTCTTAGAAATCCCCTTTCTCCGCTTCCTTCTTCCCCTTTCTCCCTCCTTCTAGAAATCCCTTTCCTCTCTTCTTAGAAATCTCCCTTTCTCCCCTTGTCCTTCTTAGAAAATCTCCCTCTCGCCTCTCTTCTTAGAAATCCCTTCTCCCTCTCTTAGAAATCCCCTTCCTCCTTCTTAGAAATCCCCTTTCTCCCTCTCTTAGAATCCCTTTCTCCCTACTTCTTAGAAAATCCCTTTCTCCCCTCCTTTTAGAAATCCCTTTCTCTCTTTCTTAGAAATCCCTTTCTCCTCCTCCTCAGAAATATCTTTTCCCTCCTTCTTCCTCCAGCAAGAAAATTCCTCCGTCTTGCTCTCTCTCTCTCCTCTTCGCTATCTCGCCTTTGCTATGGCGAGAGTCAATGAACGTCATTTTGGCACAAGCGGAGTAACTGATGGGCGATTTCTCTCAAGTCTTTCTCTTAGGGGGGGGGGGGGTTAGATCTATGAATGCTTTTCTTGCAAATAAATCCCCAGTGAGATGAGAGAGGACGGCTATTATCGGTCTATTGGTCGGCGCTGTGGGATTTATAACACTTGGGAAACACACCCTTTAGGAGATAGGGCAGAGGGCTTGGCTGTAAGGAGAGGGTCGCTGGGTGGGTGGAAGGAGACATATATATATATATATATATATATATATATATATATATATATATATATATATATATATATTATATTATATATATACATTATGAGCGATTTTTCTCATTATTCTCAGTACTTTTGGGATAACAGCTGAAGGGGAGACGTAATATGAGCGATTTTTCTCATTATTCTCAGTACTTTTGGGATAACAGGTGAAGGGGAGGTGGGGGGGGGGCTTGTTTGGGATAACAGCTGAATGGGGGGGGGGGGGCATCAGAGAGGGAAGAAATAAATATTATTAGTTTTAGGGTATTTTTTAAAGAAAATTCCTGTGGCGATTGGAGGTGAAGATTAGAATTTTACGCGTTTGCGTTGGTTTGCGTGGTTGTGTCTGTGTGATTGTGTGTATGTGTATGAATGTGTGTGTGTGTGTATGAATGTGTGTGCGTGTGTGTGTGAATGTGTGTGTGGATGAATGAGTGTGTGGGTGGTTGTGAATGTGTGTGTTTTTGTTTGTGTGTATGTGTGTACGCCCGCTTGTGTCTGTAAAGTTTTTGCTGCGTCGGGA
>NW_020871339.1:191548-194048 GCF_003789085.1 Penaeus vannamei | reverse complement strand
AGGGGGCTTCAGGGGGTTACGAGAGGGATACAGGGGGTTATAGACGGGTTATAGCGGGCTACAGGGGTCATAATTACGTGGGTTACAGAAATGCACCGGGGACGCTTCTGGGGTTATGGTGAGGTTGAAGGGGTTTCAGGGGGTTATAAGGGTTACAGTTACAGATATGCCACACATGAAGGTAGAAGAAGAGGGTTCACAAGGGTTTAGAGGGGTTACAGGGGTTATAGAAATGCCACTGGGGAATGGAGGTTTATATAGGAGTTATAGGGAGTTACAGTCATAAAATTTATAGAGGGGTTAGAGTGAGTTACAGTCATAGAAATGCCACTGAGTAAGTTTTTTTTATAGAGGGGTTAGAGCGAGTTAGTCAAATGCCACTGGGGAAGGGAGGGGTTATAGGGGGGTTATAGGGGGTTACAGTCATAGAAATGCCAGGGGGAAAGTGGAAGCAAAGAGCTTACAGAAGGCGATAAGGTTGACAAAGGTTACGTGTTTTTTTTTAAGCATAGAGGGCCATAATGAGAGGATAAAGATGGAGGGTGTATGAAGGAAGAAGTGAGAAAGAAGAGGACAATTAACGAAAAGGGAGGTAAAATAATCGTGGGGAAGGAGATGGGGAGAGAGGGAAGGGACAAGAATGAAGGGGGAGGGGATAGAGGGGAGAGAATGGTAGGGGAGGGTGGGAGTCAAGGAAAAGGTAGAGGGAATAGGAGAGGGAAGGGATAAGGAAGGCAGAAGGAGAGGGAGGAGAGGCGAGGAGAGAAAGAGAGGAGGGGGTGGAAGGCATGGGATGAATGGAGTAGGTCAGAGGAGAGATGGAGTTAAAGGAAGGAAGGATAAGAGTAACGAATAATGGGGAAATATAAGGCGATAGAGACAGACAGACAGACACACACACATACACACACACACACACACACACACACACACACACACACACACACACACACACACACACACACACACACACACACACACACACACATGTATATATATATATATATATATATATATATATATAAATATATATATATATATATATATATATATATATAGTTTGTAAAGAACAGGGGGTGGGAGATAAAAAAGAAGGGAGGGAAGGAAAGAGTAGAGAAGGAAAGTCTACGGGTAGCGGGAAAGGGAGAAACGAAATGATACAGAAGAAAAAAGAATGAAGGAATATGAGAGAGAGAGAGAGAGAGCAGAGAGAGAGAGAGAGAGAGAGAGAGAAGAGAGAGAGAGAGAGAGAGAGAGAGAGAGAGGAGAGAGAGGAGAGAGAGAGAGAGAGAGAGAGAGAGGAGAAGAGAGACAGAGAGGAGAGAGAGAGAGAGAGAGGGAGAGAGAGAGAGAGAGAGAGAGAGAGAGAGAGAGAGAGAGAGAGAGAGAGAGAGAGAGAGAGAGAGAGAGAGAGAGCAGACGAGAGAGATGAGATTGAGATAACATAGATAGATAGCGAGATGAGAGAGAGAGAAGAGAAGAGAGAGAGAGAGAGAGAGAGAGAGAGAGAGAGAGAGAGAGAGAGAGAGAGAGAGAGAGAGAGAGAGAGAGAGAGAGAGCAGAGAGAGAGAGAGAGAGAAAGAAGAGAGAGAGGGAGAGAGAGAGAGAGAGAGAGAGACTGAGATTGAGATACATAGATAGATAGCGAGATGAGAGAGAGAGAAAGAAAGAGAGAGAGAGAGAGAGAGAGAGAGAGAGAGAGAAGAGAGAAAAGAAGGAGAGGAGAGAGAGGAGAGAGAGAGAGAGAGAGAAGAGAGGAGAGAGAGAGAGAGGGGGGGGGAGCAAAAGAAAAGAACTAGAAATAAAACCATAAAAAGTGAAGGAAATAATATATTGCAGGAAGGAAGCGAGTGATGCACATAAAAAGGGAAATGATTATTGCAGTGTTAAGTCCTATTATCATTCTTGTCGTACTTAACATTATATGTAATAAAGTTGCTCTTATCATTATAATTGTTATGATTATCATTCTTATCGCGACTATTGATGATGTAGTGGTTGCTGTTCATGTTGCTTTTGTTCCAATTATCATTATCCCCATCGTCATCATCATAATAAATATTGTCATTGCCAGTTATCGCCGTTTGGCTGTTATCAGTATTATCCTTATTATATTATCATCAGTATCGCATTACCATCACGTGTCTATCACTATGATTTATTTTGTTTATCTTAGGGGTTCTGTGAGGAGGCTGAACACAGTCGCTGACAGATGTTCACCAATGCTAATGCAAACAGTACCCTGTGGAAACAATTGCCTGATTATCACAAAATGAGAACGATGCACGACGAACGTTCAGCTTAATTCATTCTAGATTGAAATATTTCTCGAATTAGGGTATAAAAAACTATTAGCTGGCAACAGAGAACACTCGTTTATAAATATAAGCATTAAGGCAAAAAATGATTTCCATGCCCGTTCTTCAGCGACGGTTGTGCTGCCACCATTTAGCCTTGTTCAAGTTTTTTCCGGTTTCAACGTGAATTAAGATTTGTTCCT
>NW_020871339.1:171548-174048 GCF_003789085.1 Penaeus vannamei | reverse complement strand
ATTGAATTATTCTCCATTTTCCTCTTAACAGATACCCATCACGGGAGATATATATAAGCTAAATTATATCCAAGTATAGCAGGGTTATCGAATCCATATAATTAACCTTCTCCTTTCTTCCTCTTCGCAAAAACCTAATTCTCTCAGTCCAGAAGAATGAAAATTGAAGCCGTAAAATTCACTGATATAAAGCATTCCGTACCGTACTTCAGCACTTCCCTTTTCTCTTATTTATTTGTTTATATTCGTAATCCCTCTCTCTCTTCTCTGTCTATCTTCATTTTTCTTTTCTTTCTTCTTTCTCTCTCTCTGTCTCTCTATCTCTCTCTCTCTCTCTCTCTCTCCCCTTTCTCTCTCTCTCTCTCTCTCCATCTCCCCTCTCTCTCTCTCCATCCCCCCTCTCTCCCTCTTTCCTCCCCACCTCTCTCTCTCCCTCCCCACTCTCTCTCTCTCCACCTCTCCTCTCTCTCTCTCTCTCTCTCTCTCTCTCTCTCCGCTGTCTCTCTCTCTCTCTTTTCTTTATTTATTTTTCTCGTAATCTGTTTCCGCTTTGGTGCAAACAAAAACAGCCAAATCTATTTTCAAGTTTACTACCTGGCTGTTCCGGCATGATAGGTCATTTTAATTAACCTTTTCTGTATTTTGAAATTTATGTACCAGTTCATTCTTTAAAGCACAGCTCAGATCTTCTTTTCAGAATGAATAACGTTCTTTTCAGTCAGTATTTCTTAAATATTTTTTTGGACATGACCTTGTACAATTTTTTTTTCTTTTCTTTTTTTTTCCTTAATTCTTAGTAACCCACGAAGCGTAAACATAGTTACAGTGATTCTTGATATCAATGGAACTTTCCTTATTATTTCACAATCGTTTTCCTGTTCCAGAATCTCAGTGATGATTTATATGCCAAAAAAAAAAAGGATTTTTTAAATACAAGCAGTATCTTTCAATTTTCTGATTTTTATTTTCTATCTATTTATCTAGCCGTGTATTCGTCTGTCTGTTTATCTGATTAATCATTTATCTATATATCTATTTCTTTATTTACTTATTCATTAATTCCTTCAGGCTATCTTCAAGAATAACCATCATATAGCGTGGGAACTTTAATTTAAAGCATTCGTGTTCCACTACAAAACGGAAACAAAACTCCCAGTGTTGCAGAAATGCATTGTTTTGCAACGGGTTTAATTACTTAGTCTCAATTCCATTCTGTGGCTTTTAAGTATCTGCGCCAAAAAAATCACACAGTATTTAGAACGGTGTGTATACTGTTCCGCCTTAGTTACTGGGAGAAGGTGTGCTTGCGTTTGTTTGTCAATATGGTACGTGCACATTTATTTTCATCATTTTTTTCTGTCTTACATACTAACAGTTGACAAGTAAAAACAATACCATTCAGTTAAAAGAATAATATTCCATGTAAAAGGTTTTTGATGACTCTCAGTGTCAGCTGTATCAACAGAGGAAGCAATAGTGTTAATAATAGTAATGTTGATAACTGTACGGCAATCGCAATCGTAGCAACGTAGCCTAACTATGATATACTAGCGGATATAATTATACTAAAAGCAAATAATTTTCTAGGCATCGGCACAGCCTCAGTCACAGGCATTCTTGCAAGTATGTCAACAGCATAATGCAATGATCCCTCAATGCGAGCAGAAATCAACACAAAGCGTAAAGCAAATCCCGTTTTCTCAGAAGCTTGCACATTCCTCCGTATCAGCTGAGTTTGCATGTTCAGAATCAGGAATGCCTTGAGTTGTGAATAAAAAACGTTAAAGATCAAACGTTTGCTATCATTAGCTTTGCCTGTTGCATAAATTACGCCACTCAGTTCTATGATTGTACGATACTACTAGAAATACAGTTATTGAGTTTTAAGACAATGCCTCTTTTTATTATAAATCTTATAAATCGCAGCAATAATATTGCTGACAACGATATTGACAGCTCTTGTCAGTAATGAATGGAAAGTTATTACAAAGGCATTAACATATCGGTGACAATAGTGACGATTATAATGATCCACTACATATTTTACAAGTTGCTTTGCCTCTTCTAGAACAATATCACAATTACTACCACCACCACCACTACTACTACTGTTACTACTACTACTAATATTACTACTGCTACCACTACTACTTCTACTACTGACAATACTGCTACCACTGCTACTACTACTGATACAGTTCATATTGCTACGACTACTTTTATTTCTACTACTACCACTACTTCTATTACTACTACTGCTGCTGCTGCTACTACTATTACTTCAACAACTACTACAATTACTACTGCTACTACTACTATAGCTACTACTACTGCTACTCCAACTACTACTACAATTACTGTACTACTACTAGTACTATTACCACTACTCCAACTATTGATACAATTACTACTACTACTACTACTAGTACTACTACTACTACTACTACTATACTACTACTACTACTACTACTACTACTACTACTACTACTACTACTATAGC
>NW_020871339.1:161548-166548 GCF_003789085.1 Penaeus vannamei | reverse complement strand
TTGGGAAAATGGTTATGATGATGATTGTGGTGGTGATGATGATTATGATTATGGTAATGATTGTGGTGGTGCTGATAATCATGATTATGGTGATGATGATGATAATGATTGTGCTGATAGTGATGATTATGAAGATGGTGATTAGGATGATGATAAGGAGGAGGAAGACGATCACGATTAAGATGATAATGATAATGACAATGATGGTGTGAGGATAATAATAATATAAACAAAAACACTGGCGTTGATGAGTGCTAGAGATAACAAAGATAATATAAAGAAATGGCAATGATATCATAAAATCCGACACTCAGACATCTCAAGTTTTACCGAAGGCAGATCGAGTGTAAGAATCCGTCATCAAGACTAAAATTCACGAGTGGACATCGCTCAACACGTCAATGATCCAGGCGTTAGATACAAATTTTATGCAAATGAATCTCTAACGGATGACTGCAATCCTGCAATTACCAGGAATGCAGCTAAACATTATGCAATATCTTTGAATATCAATCATGATTCAAGTTTCCGTAAAAAATAAATACATAAAGAATTGAAAATGAAAATGAATGTAAGAAGTATAGCCTAAGAAAAGATCTGGTTTTGAATTATCAGTGATGTAGGATAATCCGGTTAATTATGTACGTAAATGTGATCAACTTTCGCTTTGTTTTTTACTGAAAATATGAAAAGAAAAGGAAAAGAAAAGATATATTGAGAGCTGGGGGCAGGAATTGTCAAAGGGAGAAGGGAGGGTGAGGAAAACTATATATATATATATATATATATATATAATAGTATATATATATATATATATATATATTATATATATATAGTATATATATATATATATATATATATATATATAATATATATACTATATATATATATATATATATATATATATATATAATATATATATATATATACTACTATATATATATATACACACACACACACACACCACACACACACACACACACACATATATATATATGTATATAAATAATTTTTATTTATTTATTTTTCGTTTTTCTTCTTGTCATTACTCTGTTCATTTTTGCAATATAGGAGGAGAAGGAGGAGGATATATTCGCAGTGATAATAAGACAGGCTAACGATGAACTAAGCAAGAAGGAAAACCAGAAACAAATATATAAAATAAACTGTTTTATGGTTTCTTGTTCCGTCACATTATGATGATAATTACTCGGCACTGCATTAGATATATAGATAAATATATAATATATATAATATATATATATATATATATATATATATATATTATATATATATATATATGTGTGTGTGTGTGTGTGTGTGTGTGTGTGTGTGTGTGTTGTGTGTGTGTGTGTGTGTGTGTGTGTGTGTGTGTGTATGTGTGTGTGTGTGTGTGTGTGTGTGTATTATATATATATTATATATTATATATATATATATATATTAATATATATATATATATATATATATTATATATATATATATACTCGATGCACTAAATACTGTTGCCGAGATAGAAATGTATCCTTAATCGTAAACTATTCGGTGTAAACATTGTGTAGATGTCTAGGACTCGGATATTTTAATCTTGTTTTGGCGAAGCATCTCTTGTGTATTGATTTTCGCGTCTCTTATTTTGGTCCTTAGGGTGTTTACGATGACTCGGAAGAAAAAAATAAATCAAACGTGATCTAATTTTCCTCCGAAGTAGATTTATTTATAATTCTGCAAGGAAAGATTTATTCGTTTATTATGTTTTATGGACACATGCATATAGAAATCGTGGCATAGATTCGTCAAAGGAGAATGTTCTCTAACCAAGGAAAAAAATCTTAGAAACATAGTATACTTACGATATCGCAAAAAAAAAAAAATATAAAAAAATATATATATATATATATAATATATATAATATATATATATATATATATATATATATATATATATATATATATATATATATATATATATATATACGCAACTTTTACGTAAATCGCATCGGAAGGGTTGGTATCCGTGAAATCAATTGGCGGAGTGTGAATAAGTTGCATTACGAAGAGGAAAAAACCCCGCTCATCCAACACTTGCAATTGGTAGGCCTGCAGTTGCGCAAATTTTGTTTACTGTCAACAATATTCTCTAAATTCTGCAGCGTTGTGTTGGGAACTGATTTGCGATCGAACATCTCTTTCAGCATGCGATCATCAGGCATTTTGATGCGAATGCAGCTTAGATGAAGAAATCACTCAACGCCCTTTAATTTAAGATAGTTATATTAGGCTTTTTTTTAAAGGAGAGATGATAGTATCAGTCACTATTCCGATATCAAGAATTTATAGCAATGGTACTAATAATGACCGCAAGAACAATAAAAATGCTATTTTGGGCACAGATGATTATGATATGGATCATGATGCCAATTATGATAATGAGGATGATGATTTTGTAACTGTGATTGAGTCATTAATTCGATTATCCTTTTTTTCTGGTATATTTAGTACTGACAGTATGAAGCAAATATTTTTTCGCTGACAAAAACATCGATACAGTTTGAATGTGAATACTAGCGTCTTTGTACAAAGCAGAGTATCTTAACTGCTGGACCTATTATCCGGTCTAACAGTTACTCGGCTCAACATTCTGAATAACAGGTTGTAAATCACATAAGATCACGCTCATACGATAACTCATGCTATAAGG
Source organism: Penaeus vannamei (assembly GCF_003789085.1). Classification (NCBI taxonomy): domain Eukaryota; kingdom Metazoa; phylum Arthropoda; class Malacostraca; order Decapoda; family Penaeidae; genus Penaeus; species Penaeus vannamei. The sequence continues at coordinate 163,848 of NW_020871339.1, read as the reverse complement.
GTCTTTTTCCTGTTGGAGTAGATGCAAAAACCTTCCCTCGAAGTTTTGTAGCTTGAGACGACGCGCTCACTACATCAAACACAAATATCACAATTAATTAGTTTAAGTTTCAAGAAATATATGTTAGATATCGATAGGCATTTCTTTTATTCAAATAATCAATTATCTGTTATTTGTTCTTAAGACAACGGGTAGGTAATGGGATGTATAGCGGAAAATATCACATAAAAAACTCTCCTTCCTTGAATAAAATTTCCTCCATCTCCTTCTATTTTGCTAGATCTTAGTTTTATTCAAATAGAACTGTTTTATATACTCTCCTATACTGGACAGCTTGGTATTTCGTATGATAATTCAGCTACATTTCAATTAAGGTTTTTGTTTTTGTAATTTATAGTATAAGCCACAATTCCCGTTTGCTTTTCCTTCTATTTGATAGTCAAGGAATTCCATTATCCATTTTCCCAAAGAATGTTCTGATACCTGAGCGAGTGATGTTCGGAAATTGGTGTATTTTAGACCATACATTCGACGTGATAGAGGCGGCTGCGAGAATCACATCAGTACTAATTTCTCAAACTGTTCTTCAGTTACCCAAACGATACTGCTAATCGGAAATTGTTCCATGTTCACTTCTGTGTCTGTGTGAAAGCTTTAGTACGAATCATGCTGTATGGAGATGGTGATGCTGTTGGTGATGATGATGATGCTGGTGGTGTAAATGATAATGGCGATGATGATGATGATGATGATGATGTGAAGATGTAATAATGATAATGATGATGATGAAACTATGATGAAAGTGCCATTAGTAATAAAAATGGTGGTGTTAATGATTACGATAATGATAATAAAACCCCTCCAGAAATAGCAACAAAAAATTGATAATCATAATAGTTTTATCTCATGAACCAATCAGATTCCCCGTCTGACTGGTTGAAGCGTGTGTGATCATCTACACGCACTTTGCATGATTTTTTTTTCTTTTTTTATGTAACCCTGCATTCCTAACTCTACTGGAGGCCACTCGCTTCCTCATGCTGTTTGGCCTTTTTTCCTTCTTCTTTTTTAGAGGAGGGGGAGGGGGGGGGGGGGCGGAGGATTGATGATGATGCTGTCCCCAGGAAATAAAACTCCCGCATCATCTGCCGGGGATGAAGAGGGGGAAAATCCAGCGACGAGGATCTTGGGCCACGATCGCCGGTTCGGAGTCGCGACCTTGTCTTCGCACACATCGTCGATTTGCTGTCCAGACGTCGCCGATAGATAGAAGCTGCCGTGAGATAATAACGGAAAGCTTCGAATTGTAAATACCTGCTCTGAAATAGGTATACGGTGCTTGGCAGAGAAAAAAAAAAAAAAAAAAAAAAAAAAATAAAAAAATAAAAAAAATAAAAATAAAAATAAATAAAAGAAAATAAAAGAAAGTCACTAGGACGAAATACTTAATGATTCACAAGCAGACAAAGGAAAGCTCGCAGACCAACGTGCAAAAATATATCACGGGCCATCTGTGGCTAAAAAGTATGACGCGACTATTTTTGCCCGTGTGTGCCCAACAGTGAAAACATATCTGGTCTCGCGGCCAGAGAGCAGAAGAGCCAAATAAATAAAACAATGATTAATCTCTGTGCCAGACCATAGCGTGTCTTCAGGGGGGTTGTGGTGGCATTCCCGTCTTCCTCAGAGGGGACAGGGAATATATTTTACATTCTTAGCAGCAGAAGTCGGAAAAAGAGAGAGGCTTGGAGGAGCAGAGGCCGAAGTTGTTCTTGTTCATCTCTGATTTCTTCTCTAGTTACTACTGCTAGATGACGTTAAAGTACCAAACCTTAAGTCAGTTTTCTAGATGTTTTTTTACTGCTATTTGTTGACTTTGGAATAGATTGCCTTCGGAGATTGTAACTTCTTCGACTCTTGATAAGTTAAAAAGATCAGCTAACATGTTTTTCTTACGTAAATAGCTGCCTTTCTATTCTTTCTTTCTTTCTTAGCTGTATCTTGACCTGCACTGACATCTTTGGTGGTATAAATCTCGATTTTTTTAATGTGGCTCTTTATATAGCTTACTATGATAATGATAATAATAATAATAATAGTAAGACACTGAATAATGCCAAATGTTCCTCTGTGTATGACCGAGTATTAAACGCACCTCCTAGACCATGAATCCAAGCCTTTTTAGTTTATCATTACATGATGCCCATTATCATACCACAGGAAGGAAAGGTCAAAGTCTTTCAGGTTGTCTGGTCTGTCTACTTCATAACTGTTTAAAGAGATCCACTTGTTTGTCTGTT
>NW_020871339.1:129048-131548 GCF_003789085.1 Penaeus vannamei | reverse complement strand
ACAGGAACCCGACATACACAGGCCTCACCACGAAATTTGATTCTTTCATTCCTGCCAAGTACAAAACCAATTTGATAAATACCCTCAACAGAGCATACAAGATGTCAGTCTTAGCTAATATTCACCAAGGAAATAGACTCACTGACACTCTAAGAAGGAATGGTTTTCCGTTGTTTGTCAATCAGAGGTCCATCATCCAAACTTTAAACAATATCTTTGTGAAAAGAGAACCAGTACAACTTGCCGCCAAAGATAGAATTTACGTAAACCTTCCATACATAGAAAATTAGTAAACCTCACAAACAAGCATTATTCAACTATAGACTTAAGGACCATTTTCACTTCCACAAACACTATTGGCCACTACTTCAAAGTCAAAGTAAAATTCCCAACCTTTTAAGTTCATCTTTTATGTATAAATTCACGTGCAGCAACTGCAATGCTGCCTACATTGAAAAGACCTTCAGGAATCTCTTCATCCGTGTAGATGAACATAAGGGCATTTCATACAGAAAGGGAATACCACTAGGGAAACCCATGGTTTTCCGTGTGTGAACATTGCCAGAAAAATAATCATAATTTATCTAAACACAATTTCAAGGTAACAGACTCATCACCATTTGCTTCTGACCTCTATATATTAGAAAGTTTGTGGATTTGGAATATTTATGAATATTTAGTCTCCACTGACTTAAAATTGCTACGCTCATAACTAAAATAGGTTACCCTGGTTTTATATACTCCCACATTTTCTATACATTCCGATGTTCCATCAATAATACCAAATTTAAACAGAAAAGGACAGATGACAGATGCGACCGCGTCGTTCTCTGTATATTATGTATCTATATTATGTTTGCTTTTTCCTATGCTAAACGATCCCATATAATATTAAATAATTATGTATAATATATATATATATATAATATAATATATATATATATATATATATATATATATTATATATATATATATATATATATATATATATATATATATATATATGATCCCATTCAATATTATATCATGATATGCATACATACATATATAGATATATATATATATATATATTATATATATATATATATATATATTTATATATATTTATATATATATATATACACACACATATATATATACACACGTACACGCGCACACACGCACACGCACACGTACACGCACACGCACACGCACACGCACACGCACACGCACACGCACACACACACACACACACACACACACACACACACACACACACACCACACACACACACACACACACACACACACACACACACACACACACACACACACTCGCACACTGAAAAGTAAGTTCATTGGAATCCTTTCCAGAAATATCCAAAAACATTTATATTCTCTCCGAAATAAATTTAAAACACATGAATCAATATATTTCATACATATTCATATATCCAAGGCTATCAATAATTTGATATTTCAATTTGCTTGAGTTATCCATGAACAACTAGTTTTCTTTTTATCATAGAAAATGTAATAATTATAGGGGAAACTATGATATAAGGCCAGTAAAATCGTGTGATGTTTATAACAGTGAGGCAATGGAGACTATTATAAAGGACTAGTAATATCGTGTAATGTTTATCGTGCTGAGGCTATAGTGAATGTATAGATGTTTTATTATTGTGTATGTGTGTGTGCGTGTGCCAATGGTTGGTGGCGTGTTATGAAACAGTACGTATAATTCGTTTTGGTTATTCTGAATGTACTTTATCATACGCTAAAATCTGTTCATAATTTTCGCCATTATTATTCCGTACGTCTAGGCGTTTCTGTATGTTCCTGCATCCACATTAAAATAGCTGACCGAGAAATTACCTGTTTCCATGTTTCAACTCAAGTAACTACTAACTAGGTGGCTCCAACTTCCAAAGAGGATGAACAGTACAAGTTTAAGAACCGGCTCCCAATGCATGTGCTGTATGATATTTGTTTACATATTGTTTACATATATGCGTATGTGTAGATAAAACTGATGTGTAGATAAATTAAAGTTATTGCATATTATCCCGATATGAATGTGAATTAATAAAGTGATGGATATATATATATATTTTTTTTTTCGTCAGATCCAAATCCAAGGGATTCAGTACACAGAAAATATGCTGCTTTAAATTATTTTAGAATGTTAAGTGAACACAAAAGGGTGGAAGGGTTAAGGTGAATAGTATGATGCCTCACCGATGTGTGTATGCAACGTGTGTAAAAGTACTTAAGTTGGTTAACACTTTCCTTAGAATCTTTTGTTTTATATTGCATACACGTTTTGAACCGCTTCTCGCGCAAAATAACATAAGCCATTACCAATTTCTGTAAATCATATTCATTATAACAAAAGACATGCGCCTGCTACTTCTCACTTCACCATACCATTTGATTTCACTCTATTGAAAAATGCAATGTAACATGTTTTCTGTATATTAAAAAAAGTGTTTGATTCTGGCAAAAAGAAAAAAATCGAT
>NW_020871339.1:108608-128598 GCF_003789085.1 Penaeus vannamei | reverse complement strand
TAATATATATATATATAATATATATATATATATATATATATATATATATATATATATATATATATATATATATATATATATATATATATATACATATATATATTTATTTATTCATTTATTTATATTTATATACATTATGACTATAAGAGGGAACTATATGCAAACAAAACTGAAATATCACATCAAAAGACCAATACAATTTGGTTTAGTGCAAGAGGGGAGCATCGTCCTGCCAAGAAACTCTACCTCTGCCACTGAAGTAGTCTTTAAAAGTATTTCTTATCTCTGAATTCCTGAGGTCTGTAAATCATTACTACTATTGCCAAGCACATGCTGCATTGGCTGCCTAGTATTAGGTCTCAAAAAAAAAAAAAAAAAAAATGGAGAACCACTGTTGCTAAATAATTTTCTGGGTGTTTGTTGGGCTTGAATGAATTGGCTGTTGAAAAAACAGAAATTTATCAACAAGAATACCAAAGGCATTCTCTGATACACAGCGTGCTCGTGACATTCTTTGTTCTGTACTCATCAGATACCTTTTAAGGGGAAAGGCATCATCACCAACAATTACATATGGAACTTTAGTATCTGCAAATGGTATTGTATCAGGTGGTGGAACTTGCAGCATTTCCTTTTTTTAAAATATTCTCTTAATTTACATCGTTCCCACACACAAGGTGTGTGGGAACGATGTAAATAATGATGAACATGCATCACATGCTCGTCCCTGAGCTCCCACATCAACATACAGGAATCTGTAATGAGCATCGACAAGTGCTAACATTATCATGATATGGTGTCCCATATAATCATAGAACTCAGATCCTGTATTCTGTGGTTTCCTTTAGTAGTAGTCCAGTTACTATTAAAAGTCACTCGCTACTTGCTACCATTCCTCTGAAGTTGATGGAAGTTTCAGATGAGCATCTTTTTAACACAGTAAATTGCAAATGATGTCTGTGATCAAACTATGGCTTATCCTACACTGAAATCCAAGCGAGCGACGAGATTCTCTTGTAAAAAAAAAAGAAATTTCTTAATATTAGTTTTGCTAGGTGAAATATTTAGAATGCTTATTCATTAAAAACTAAAGTAAAAAATAAGCATCATTCATAATAATTTTCTTAATCCTACAGTCTTGTTTTCCCCCTCTTCACCTGTATGGAATTTGTGTAAATATAATTTTCGCACATTTCAGGCAGATGGACTCGTTAAGTGAAAATACATGAATTCTTGATGGCATGGATGCATTTGTAAAACTCCAGCCAACAATCTTGAGGGTTGATGAAGGGCTATACCCCCTCAGTACCCCCATAAACTTATATTATCTTCACAATTGCAGCAAGAAACGGGACTATCAAGAATTGTCAGAATTACTACTAAAGTTCATTTTTACCGTATGGACCCACTGCCAGGGTAAAAAATGAATATGATATTCTTGTAGCAGACAAAAAGTTGCAAGCCCAGTCAAGTTGAGGACTTAGTGTCTGGGGAGCACGTCCATACTTTAAAGATTTAACACAATTAAATACCTCAAATATTGAAAAATGTGACTTACCTCATATAATACTGTAATAAATATGAAGGAAATCATTGAAATTTTGTGTTAATAATATGTAGGTACTGTAACATATGGTTTTTAGTATTTAAGAAATAAGAACTATTTGTGAATACAATTTTCTGTATGGTTTGCAAATAAGCAAGATAATGACTGCTTTCATCTCTGCCTGCCCCCACTGTACTGCAAGTACACGATTTGTTTTGATGCCGCGATTCCACTGGACGAATACGATGATTCTTTTCGCAGTGTGGACACCACGGATGGGTGGGTTAGTTCCAGCCCACAGAAAATCTATGGGTAGTCTGACCGTACCTTTATTCACAGGAAGCTACAGGAATATCTCGTGTCCCTTCCGGATTATCATCGATTGCAGGATCTAACCAGAAAAATACATAAATCTTCCCCAATACTTAACTCGTCCCAAGTTCTACACATGGGTCCTCTCAGTTCCTCTCGCCACAATCAACTTTCGTGAGGCGGGAATTTCCCGTCTTCGTGATTATATTATATAATATATATATATATATATAATATAATATATATATAATATATATATAATATATATATATATATAATATATACATATATATATATATATATATATATATATATACTATATATATATATAATATAATATATATATATATATATATATATATATATATAATATAATTATATATATATTTATATATAATATATATATATATATATATATATATATATATATATATATATATATATTATATATTAATAATAATAATATAATATATATATATATATATATAATATATATATATATATATATATATATATATATATATAATATATAATATTATATATATATATAATAATATATAATAAATATAAATATACTATATATATATATAATAATTATAAAAATATATAATATAATATATATAATAATACATTATACATAATATATATATATATTATATTTATATAAAAAATAAATATATAGAACGTAGATAAAGAGAAATATATATAATAATTAAATAGTATTACACACAACAACACAAACACACCAACAAAACACGAAATCAAACCATATAAATAATAAATATAATATATAATATATACTAATACATTATATATTAGTAATAATTATATATAATATATATTATATATAATATATGTATAATATAGTATATACTATAATAATTATATATAACATATTATATTATATAACATATATATAACTATATATATATATATATATAATATACTATACTATATATTATAATATATATAATTATATAATATAAATATATATACATATATTATAGTATATATATATATAATGTATTAATATAATAATATGTAGAATATCGAACATACTATATATATAATATATATAAACGCTATAATAATACAATATTATAGAAATATATACTATATTAAAATATATATATAAATATATAAATCATATAATATAATATATTATATATATTATATATTAATATTATATATAATAATATATATATATGTATTTTTTAAATTATATATGTATATATACATAAATAATAATAATATATATAATATTTTTAAACTATATATATATATATGCTATATATGTATCATATAAACATATTTAACAACTAACCTAATAACTACCAATCTAACAAACCAATAATAACTATATATACACACCAACCGAATAATCACAGGACGAGATAAATATAATTATAAATATATAAAAAGTCACTAAAAACACTTCAGTCACTTGAGCAAGTAGGTAAGGTTGATGGTTTACAATAAATGTATTATTGTGAAGGCTGAGAATCCAGAAAGATTGCCATCGGGCTATACAAGAAGGTTTTAAAAGTGGAGCAGGTAATAATCCGTAGCTGGAATATGTAGAAGCGTAGATAAGAAGGTGATGTGGACATTGCGGCATAAGCGTGCAAGAGTATCTGCCTGGTTCAGTGCCAGGGATTTACCAACATAGGCTGGGCAACCCAGACAAAAATCTGACAGGTTTATGGACTTGTGGATAGAATACAACAAACCAAGTTCTGGATCTTACAGACAAGGGGAATGGTTGTGATGCATAGGACTTTCATTCGAGTTAAAAGAGTTATGTGTCAGAAAAAAATAGTGAAAGAGGAAAAGAGGAGTGTGAGTATATGCGTCTTAAAGCAAAAAGGAGTTCAGCAGTTCTGTAGTAAGAACACTAATTCAGTTTAGGGGAGGTGTAACTTGAAAGTGCGAGTTGGAAGGTCACTGCGAATCCAGCTTGGAACCGTCAGTTTAAACCATGATGCTGGAGGAATATGAATGGAAGGACATGGTCAAGGAAGATGGTGGAAGGATAGAGAGGGATTATCTGATATTGTGATAGTCATGGGAACTGAGTAATTTTTTGAGCAATACAGGGTTAGGTTAAGCCATGGAGGATTGGAATGGATGGAAAGTGTCGGAGGTGCAATCGAACGCCCATATTAGGACCTCCCTGGGAAAAATAAGGATCCCCTTTTCAACCCAACTATCCATCTTCGATATCCAATTTCCTCCGCAGCTTATTCCCGCGAACGTTCGCCGCGCTATCCTCAAACAACTCCGCCGCCTTTCAATCCAAAATTATTGCGAGTTCCACATTCGCCACCTCATTATTTGTCATTCTAGCTGCTCCGGAGAATAAGCAGAAACGGGAGTTCAATAACATACAGGACAAAACGCAAAGCAAATAGGACACTTGTCCGGATTCCATTAGTCTTTCGCTGAAATAACGCGCAACTCAGCTTTGTATAGACCCCACAATTACGGCACGCTTCCCCAACCAACTTGTCACCAACACATACCTGACTTCCGACATTGTCAATGGATGAACACATAGAGGAAGAAAGGCTATCGACGATCTCGAAGAGTTGGCATGCTGCACATAACATTGTTGCAGGATAGCATGCATAGAGGACTAACAAGCTAAGTTGAAAACAGTGACTACTTTCTACTGGAGGATGTGCTTCTCACAAAGGCCGAGAGATCAGGACCGCCGTACGGGACCTAATAGAATGTGCAGAATCGATCATGTCGGTCTATTCTCGAGTTACTCAGATTTACCATTAATTATCAATCCCCAATTTTTACTGTGAGCGTATCGAGTCAGGATAATCTTTCCATCAAAAACCGTAAGTCTGCGGCTCCCATTACTAGATAATTGTGCCACGACCAATGTGATTCATGCCAGCGATTTACCTCAGCGTCATATGAGGTGCTTCTCCCCCACCCAACTACGCAGGCAGGGTTGTCTACTCAACGTCCTTACAATGGTCTCCACAATCCGATTTTTTCGTACGACAAAGCGACTGCGCCTACGGATCTCATAGGGAGGCTTAGAACTACGCTAATCACACACTTGAGCCAAAGATGTGCTTATAACGTCGCTCCCCGGCTCACGCGTAATACCCGAGCTCGTGAGCGTGAACACGTGACGTGATGACACTTTGAGTAGAGTAGAACGACGCCAATCTTTTTTCGTAATGGCCATATGATCATAACCTCATAATAGCACAACCTTTATCTTGAGAATATATAGAAATAGTGCTATATTATGAGATCGATAAATTACAAGTTAGAAATACATCAGATTCAACTCACTAGTAGATAAACCATCTTCCACTAGTAACTCTACTTTCTACTTCTACTCATATGACTGCAGATACTGTCAAATTATATTTACCGCCAATGCTGAAGTCAGCTAGATAGTAAGTATCATAGTCTGAGAAAAATCATTCTTATACTTTCAAGCTCCATAATTAATCGTATAATACTAATTAACTCTAAAACTACATCATCCTCCATACCTTATCCCTATCTTCCAAATAATTGACTACTATCTCTTAATGATCATTTCCTTGATGTTTTATTCTAAACTTCACGAATGCCGTCAAGCAGTGCCTTAAGCCAAATTCATGCAGATCTCTCAATTAAGACACTCTACAGTCCTGATGATGTTCTCATATCAGATGTAAAATTGAATCATAGAAGTGTAAGCACCCAAAGCAGCCTATCACTTAAATTACGAACTCAGTCCGGTGAAACATAACTTCAAAACTTACAACGCATTAGGTATGACAGACTCATATAACAGAAGTGCTCATCATAGCCCGTTATAATCTATGTCTGAAGCACTTACTATTATCATGCCCTCAATCTCGTCAATATAGCATGTCAGTAAACATAATACACCCAGATAATAGCTGGAAGAACACTTTTTCTTGTTATTCTCACTACAAGCTCACATCATCATACTAGATCTATCTCTCGAATGATTTGACGCGATCCGGAATCCATAATATATTATCAGGCAAACGAATTACTCTCCACCACCCATCTAAGCCCGTTGTGCACTCATAATATGTGTCGTGTGATGACTCTTCTTATCATGGCAGCCTAGTCTGATAGTTAGTCTAAGACAACCTGGGAACAGAACTAGGATTTCGAAGACAGGTCAAGTAATTGGCATTTTCCCCAATATTCCCCACACTTTTACTCTTCTTTAAAACATTAAATGAATGCACCCGCACCTCACAATCCTATATACTGGAGTTCAGTTCCTAAGCTCGATAGGCGCTCCCTCTTATAATCTACGACCGGAGCTGTCATCCCCTAGGAACTACAATGCTGTCCACTAACTTAATAGCGTTATTTCGATGCAAGGGCGCAGATTCACTCGTACCATTGCATCGTGAAGCCCATTCGGTCATCTAAGCTGCGTAATTACACATGTGTATATGGCTTCCACAAAACACTAACTACCTTTAATACTTCTCTTACTACATTAATATCTATTCTCTACTCTGTTTTTATAATACTTTAAAAGTTATCGTAATAATTATTTTTTTCTCGTAATTCACTCAATATATATAATAATTACAGATACAAGGAGAGTGCTTTGCAATGTTCATTTAGCGAAGTAAGATATGAATTTGGCTAATCCACTCAATTACTACAATCTTAGTAGGTTGGTGAAGAAGGAACTATGATGAGAACTGCTCTTACTCCTTTCCCACTGAAGGCCCAAGACGCCAGAACGTGATAGTGAGGCGCACTACCCCCAAAGATAAGGGACTTCGCCTCTCATTGTAACATCTTAACTTAGCTGCAACTTTGAGTGGGCGAACGCGTAGCGCTATTAACTAGTTGAGATGCTCATTTTTTTAAATATGATAAGTGTACTAAAATCTGAATTAATGAGTCTTGTTTCAACTCTTCTCATCCTGTTGCTCAGTCTGATGGTTTATCTCCCGCGTCTAGGCAATGTCCCGCCAAGGAAGTAACGGAAGACCAACACCCACGGTTCATGCTCTGGCCATCTTTTATGGAATGGACCGTTATATAAGAGAAGTGGTATAGGTTATGGACCTATAGCGTGAGCGATAGTAAGAGCAAGGTGTAGTGGCGCGAAAGATGAAAATTCAGGCAGGTAATTAAGACGAGCCGCAAAAGGCTCACATTGACGTTTTAGATCTGAGACGGACAAAAAGAGAACAATGATTATGAACTTGACCACATATGGTGCTCGCAGACGCTGAGAGTGTAAAACTTCGACTAAGATCTCCGTATGGCCAATGTGAACTATGAGTGGGTCCCTCCCTAAGGTGTGTAATAGATGTGAGAGACTAAATAGCATTGCATACAATATAAGTGATGCCCGGAGACTCCTGAGTGATGAGATTATTTCAGAGTAACATGATCTATTGCGACTCACAGAAAGTCATAATGTTCCATTTGGCCCTCTATAATTATATCAATGTCAAATAGAAATACCATGTGTCCTCAAGTATTGAAGGCGTCCCATAGAGTGGATTACTAGTGAGTTACTTAACACAAAAGAACTTAACCCTCTTAGATATCTGGCACTTCGTTATCTCGACTCTCCTAATGACCATCGCACTCAAAAAAATGCTCTGCAGAGATAAATACCCATAAGACCACAGGAAAGCCCGAAATGTTGATACATGGAAAGGACGATACACTAATATAATTGATGGAAGTGCCTTTAAACCATTTCTTTGCACAACAGCTGAGAAAAAGCCGTGACAAATCCAATAAGCACAAGTATTAATATATCGCTTACCTTCCGGTGACATAGATTCTTCCCTATACAGATTTAACATGCTAGGAGAAACAAAACAAACCGGGAGGATCACATTGTATTGGAGGTTTGGTTACCGCCATATTCGTGGCATACATATTTGGCCTATTCTAGATCAAAAGCAAATATGGCTAATACGATTCATGGACGTACCAAATGCAGATGCTAAATTATATGTCTCAAAAATGAGAGCAAGTGATTGTGCCGTCTACATTCAGGCGCACGGCCGCGAAAACAACTGAGGAAGGAGAAAAAGTAGATTACAAACAAAAGATTCAAGAATACCACATTAAAGTAGAAGCTTAAACTAAGTTCTAGTAGCTTCGCACAAGCACTAGTACTAAGAGCAATGACGGCGGATAATCGTTACTAGGGTAGGGTACCTGATTATTAAGGGTTTTGGGACGAAAGGTTAGGATTAAGACTTCTCACCATGAGAAGGAAAATTCCCTGACATCCATATGTGGTTGAAACTAGTTAAAAGGAAGGATAGAGAGGAAGATGGGAGGTGTTGGAGCATACAATAGTGAATACCATCAAGGCCCTCATGAGTGTTGTGGCACGATTTGAAATGCAGCATTGAGTTCAAAGAGGAGAAAGGAGCATTATAGGACTCATCAGAGGATAGGGTGAAGGTGATAGGGTGCATTCATTACATGGCTTTAATGAAAGAAAGTGTGGGGAAAGGGAGAGAGCCACTACTGACCTGGCTGAAAATAGTCGCCAGTTCATTAGCTACTTCAACAGGCTCAAGAAATGAAGAGTATCGAATATGGAGGAACAGGGTGCAGGGTGGGGGGGATGTTTGCCTGATAATATTTATGGATCCGTCGCCAAAACATCTGAAAAAGATGTAAGATGATGTAATTGAGGAAACAAAAAAAATTTCAGCTATTTGGTTTACTGTTTTCTGATTGTATGGCGAACTATGGCCAGATGTTGCTTTAAAGGAAGATAAGGGCTGATAGCTCTGTGGGGGTCCTTTGTTTGTAGTGATAGCTGTTCCAGGCTGTTCGTTTAAGTGAAGCGCTTTGGTGCAATCAGAATTCTACCATGGGAACACATCTAGAGGTATAAGGTCTTGAAGTTCGAGAATGGCGTGTATAGGGCAGCTCTTAGGATCGTGGTTGTTAAAACATTGTAAGATCATATCGGGAATGGGTGGTAAGGAGGGTGGAGGATAGGCATAATAGTAAGAGAGTGGAAGTGAAAGTACGCCAGTCAGACTCTATCAAGCACCAGCATTGGGGGATTACAAAGTGGTGCATATGAAGAAGGAGAAAGGAGTACTGGGGAAGTGGTACACTATAGGGGTAAAGTGGTCTAGAAAACTGAAATAGGAATCTAAATGAAGAGTAGGGAGCATTAGAGAGAGGTCAAGCATGAAAAGGATTGCGTGCACATGTCAAAGTGTGTGGGGTGATCTGAATTAAGAATAATTAGGTTATTTGTGGAGAAGGAAAGCGTTCTAGAGATCGGCCTCGGGAGTTGGTGGTAGATTCACCCATAGAGTTGTGGCGGCAGTTGATATCACCAACTACGAGGAAAAGGTGGGTGGAGTTGGGGAAATTAGAGTTTCAAAGGCAACAAAGTCAATGGGATGGGAGAAAAAGACTGAAATCACTGTGATCCAGCGGCCAAGAAAGATGCGAATAACTGTGCGTGTGGAACATTTAGTTGTTATGGGAGGCATGACATAAGGTGTTTTATGATGGATAAATATAGACGTGACATAAAGGGAATGTGGGGAGGAGATAAAATGGTAATGGGAATTGGAATAGGAGGATGTGTGAGGAAAGGATATGCCGTAGATCTGGTCTGTGAGAACGGAAACCGTGAATGAATATTTCACGGTTTCCGTTCTCACAATGTAGGAGAGCTATATCTCTTTATTTTATGAGTGAAGCGTCGTATGTGTTGGAAATCTGGGGGGAAGGAGCTAGGGGGTGTAAAGGAGGGTGTCAGGAGCTAGGGAATCTGGGAAGGGCATTGTTATGACACGAGTGATTCCCGTGTGTATCCGGGAGGGTGGGAAAGGATAGAGGGGATGGAGGTAGGAGAATGTGCGTATATTTGGGGTTGAAGGGTGGGTTGTGTTGGGAGGGAGTAGGCGGAAAGTTGTGTGGGGGGGGGGAGTATTAGTGTAGGAGGATGGATATTGGAAGGATGGATAGTTGGAGTTGAAGGGGATGTATTGTCTTGGGAGGGAGGAAGGGGTATAGGGGTGCTATGAGTAAGAGGGGATGGGTATCGGGAGGATGGATATCGGTGGTGACGGAAATTGAGGGGGTTAGGTTGTGTTGAGAGGAGTAGGGGAATATGAGTAGGAGGGTATGAATATCGACAATCACTTCAAATGTGGAGGGAGCATGAGTTATGGGATCTTGTGTCTCAACCATATAGCTTTTGAATGTCTTCCATAGTTTCTGCAGTGGAGTTGGTTGGAGAGTTTTGGAGGGACAAAGGTTTTCTTATGTGTGTGTGGGGGGGGGGAGAGAGGACACTGGTGTCTGAATAAAAGGTAGATAAAGGTAAAGGTAGGTGGAGGTGAGTGTGCTGTAGGGGAAGAAGGGTTAGAACATTTAGTCTGCGGGTAGTGCGAGGAGGGAGAGGGAATGGTGTTGGGGCTGTAGTTGAGAGAGATTGGGGTGTCTGGAATTAGAGTGGCAAAAGAATTGGTCTGAGGAGGTAGAATGTAGAAGTGGAAGTGGGGACATCTTGGGTGGAAAGGGGAGGGGCATAGCGAGCGATGTTACTAGAGTATGGAGTATGAGAAAAACCGTGTCGACGTGTTTCCTGTCTGGCTTCACGTAAAGTGAGACCATTTTTGTATCTGAGAGTTGCTACCTCAGATTCAAACTTGTAAGTGGGACAGCCTCTATAAAACACATTATGGGGGCCGCCGCAGTTAGCAAATGTACATGTTTGTGCAGAGCAGTTTGATCGGTTATGACCAGGTGGAACGGCAGTGTTTGGCAGGATGTCCAAAGCGCCAACAGTTTTGACATTGACGGGGAGGGGGTTTGGTATGGCCGAACAGGGAGGGATTGTCCACCAATATATATACGTAAGGGAAGGTCATGTGTACGGAAAGTAATTTTGGCAATGTTGGTCGGATTCTTTTGTTGACCTCTAGGAGGAATGGTATAGCAATGTACTGATTTCACATCTTGGTCTTTGAGGCATCCTAATAAGTCTCCACAGTTCCGGTACAAGTATTAAGTTGGATGAGGTTGCCAGAGTGATCAGTTAGATTTGATAATGCTATAGCTTCAGTTTCAGATCTGAATTGTTACGAGACGGGAACGATCGCGTCTGGTATGGAAAGGGACTTAACAATGTCTCCAAAAACAAGTGGGCAAAGAAGAGTTGCCTGAGTAAAGAGCTGTAGAAAGGATCACAAAATCTGTCCCATTTGGCTGGGCTAAATAGAGTATTTAAATTTGTAGGGGTGGTGGTGGTCAGGGATGTGTGGAAGAGGGAGTAGTGTTGAGGGGTGTCGTATTATAGAGAGATGGAGAATAAGGCTGTAAGGTAATAAGGGAGGATGGGGTGCTTGAAGAAGCTTGTGGGGGTAGAGTTGATGAATTTGAGGAAGGTGGGAGGGTAGGAATGTCTCCTGGAGATTGAGTCTCGGCTGGATGGGTAATGCACTAGTAGGCATTGAGTGGGGGGTAGTAGTTTATGTTAAGATTAGTGGTTCAAGGAGAGCCTGGGGTTGGAGAGCCGTGAGAGTTTGAATACGTGGGGCCATTCGATGAAGAGGCAAGCCTCATTGCCCCTAATAAGGGTATTACATCTTCATTACTGGCCATGGGAAGCCTTACTTATGTAGGGGAAATGTACTGTCGCCCCTGAAGGGGCACTGAAGGGTGAAGGGCTAGGAAAATAAATCAGGGAAATACTGTGCCCATGGTTCCCACAGGCCGTTTAGACTGGCACAAGGTAAGCCTTTCAGCACGACTCTTACACCTTAAGAAAGTAGACAGAAAGGGCTGGAGAAGGGAAGGGAAGGAAACAAAGCTGGGAGAAAAGACCATGCAAAATTAGTAGAGTTAAGGGCCGAGGGCCTAGGCAGGGGAGATCACTGCATTGGGCGTCTCTAAAGACCCTACATGCAAGGGATTAACGGGGGGGCAGGGGAATTCCCTGTTTCCCTGACATTCGCTCATGGCAGAGACTCCTACCAGACGATTGGAAGCATTTTAGGAAAATGGATGTGAAGTACACCCAACAACAAAAGCGATGTAGCCTCGCCAGACCTGAGCTTGGAGAGATCTTGCCCTTCTTGTCCTGAAAGGTGGCCCACGTTCAAACAACCTGGACATAGTTGGGAAATGGGGGGGGTGGGGAGGAAGGGGATGATTTAGATTCGCTAGGCAAAGCAAGGAGTGAGTGTTCTGCTATGTTTCAGTCCATTATCTGCCCCCCCCCCCCCTCCCTCTCTCTCTCTCTCTCTCTCTCTCTCTCTCTCTGTAATATTGTTGGGTGTGAATAATGTATTGTCTCAAATAGCGCCTCTTGGGCTACCAAACAATAAATGGTTTTGGCCACAAAACTTCGAGGGTAATAGGCTGTAAAGGTATAGGTATTGATTCCCTTTTATTTCGTTTGGGTATCTTCTATGAACCACGACCTCCAGTCACGTTCATGAATTGCAAAGCATGGTTTGGTTGGGGTCAACTTGAGTGTGATGGGCCACTTGGCTCCACCCCTTGCAATCATACTTACATGAAGTATTAATGTCTATTACATCAGCATTAAGTTACTTTTGAGATACAAATTGATTTAAGTGCATTGAAACTGTTGGAAATCAATGATGTAAAATGAAAAGCAATGAATGTGCAGCGGTGCATGAATATAATGGTGAGGTACATAGGACGCACATGTTGCAAAACTTGTACTTTTAACATCTTTTAGTATCACATTCTTAATTGACATTCTTTAGACCTGGGCAGATTGGGCACTTCCTAGCAAACCCCTTTCCCAGTTCACGCTTGCTCACTAAACCCGCGAAAGGCTGCGTCAAGCTTCACTTACCCAAGGCTAAGGGGATATTCCCTTAGCCTTGACTAATACGCCTTTGTCGTTTCAGCGACTGGTGTCCAACACCTTGGTGTCCCCTCCAAACTATTCAAGAAACCCATTGCTTTCGATATCAGTCTTTTTACAAATTAATTTCATTATTTTGGCAATTTAATCATTGTAAACACCTGGAAGTATAATGGTTAATGGTTAAGATAAATGTGCTAGACATCTAAGGTCATATAGCACTTTAGGAAAGTATAGTAAAGAGGGATGTCAGGTGAGTTATGTGTCAACTATCTAGAATAGTGTTGAGAGGTTGAGGATGAGGGCAAAGATTATGGTGGTTTAGGTAAGGGAGTTAGATAAAGTGAAGGATATTTGTGTGTCTGAGGAAGGAGAACAGGTTGTCGAGGCAGAAGCTGTGAGATTCTGTAAGGATGTCTGATATGTTGGGAGGTCGGTGAAGGAGGATAGGTGTCTGTTTTTTGTGAAATGGAGCTGACCAAGAGGAGATTGATGGTTTTACCTGGAAGTATAATGGTGTATGAACTAACGTCATATGTTCAAAAGTCTACCATTATATAAATGGTGGATTCAGGTGATAAGAGAAGTCAGAGTAGCTGCTTAGGATAATGCAGAGCCATATATTAATATACATCCTTATAGAGGATAGTTGTCTGAACGGATGTTAAATATGAACAGTTCCAGTAATGTTCAAGATTGTTATAGAAAGTATAAGGAATTTAAATTAAACGATGTGTTAAGATTTCTTTATAATCACTTTAGTATTTTATTTATTAATGCAGGTTTCTAATAGGTCCAAATTAACAACTAAATAGGAATAAAAGCGATCCCTCTTCATGTACATGTCATTTTTGCACTTCACCCCGATTTCCGTACTCACCCCCCCCCCCACCTCACATTAGAACAATCCTAACCATGCCCTAGTCGTTTGAATGCGGTCGTTTCAAGGCAAGGGCATGATCTCCCAATCCCAGGACTGGCGAGGCATCACCGCTTTTGTTGCTGGCTGTATATGGCATCATATATGGTTGAGCTTAGTTTCATGTTGAATTTTGTACCATTTTGTACTAGGTATTTTGTAGTATTCAGTTTGTATTTTGATGATATGCCGATAAATGTAGATTTAATATTTTATTACTGCTTCATTGCTTTCAGCAAAAGGAATTGCAATTAAATCTTGAAGATAGCCTCATGACGTGATTGCAGATAGGGAAAACAGTACCTTGGTCACCCTTGAAGTATAGAAGTTAGGCACTGGAAGAAAAAAAAGAAAGTGGCGTTTTACACCGTTCGTATGAGAAAAGGTGTTTGAGAGCTGAACAGGAGACTACAGAAGTAGGGAACTAATCCCCTCCCCCCAATGACAATGAGTATGGGATTAGGGGGTAATTGTATAGAAATTACACATTTCAGTGAAGTGAATAATTAATGGTATTACTGAAAAGTTACTTTCCTTGCCCTCCCCTGTGCTGAAAAAGTACTGCCTTTGTTTTATGGTCCTTTTTACGAATGTGGCACCATAGGAATCCTTAATATGTTAAAGCAACTACTCCATGCATTCTGCAGTTTAATGCAAGTAGTTTAGTGTACAGCCACAGATCACGTCAATTCATTGCTCTTTGATTATGTTAATCCCCAGCTTTTAATTTTTGGTCTTCCTAAACCATCCATTTAGTACCTATTCATTTTGTTCCATGGGTAGGAAAGTAATATGGTGTAGGGCCAAGGGGTCATTCCAAGCTCCTAGTTAGGGGGTAGGGTGTATGCATGCAAATGGAAAAGCTTTTTAAATTAAAAATTTAATATAAATCATCTTCAAGATGTGTCGATTCCAGTTCGAGACCCTCTAGTGTCGTTTACTTTAAGAAGTCTAGGAGCTCAGGACCTGATTCTGTAGGTTTGCAGGCAAGTCGTTAAACATTTCTTGGGGTACACCATCTGTGGGATAAAAAAGAAGACTTCAGTATGCTTATCCCAGGCAAAATATGCCTAGCTAATTAGAGAACCACATTTGTTAGTAAAGCACTTCTTACTTGCAGACCTACAAGTTTTAGCTTAAAGGTCTGCCTTCCAAGACAATGGAAGGAATGTTACAACCTTCTAGTCAAGCAGACTAGAGTTATACCCAAGTCCAACATACAAGGCAATTTTAATCACTAGCTTCACTAAAGCTCCCAAGTATTTAGAGGGGCAGTCCAACTTACTTGCACATTTATACTCCATGTTGGACCATATAATTTCTTCCTGGGAGAAGCAGTAGAGCCCCAGTCTGCCTCCTTTCAGGGTGCCATCATAAATGTTTCCAGAGTCCATGACCTGTTTAGTGCCCTGGTACAAGTAGAACCTCATGGCTCCAATATCTGGCCGGTGGTGAAGCAGCCAGCGGTAGGCAACTTTGGGTTTCCATCCAATGCTGCCATCATGCCAGAGCATTTTAGCCTGAAAAGTATCCATTACACCATTAAGCCAGGATGGTTAGCCATACAGTCAACTCACAGGATATAGATTGCAAATATGCCCAGACAAATCCTGCAGGTTATCCAGGGCATACCAACCTGGTTTGCTGTAGACCCAGTGAACCACAATGCATCCCTAAGTTTTGTGCCAGGGCCGGTGTTGGAGTTCACTAGCTTCAGAGTAACACCCCTCTCTGCTTTGTTGAACCAGTTTTGCGGTCCTTTCTTCCAACTCACGACATAGAACTTGGCATTGCTTTGGTAACTGAGAGTCCAAAAAAAAAAAAAAACACATGTGAGGGCCAATCTTTCATTGGCAATTTGACATCTTTCAGTGGATTAACAATACTTACCCGAATATAAAGCCAACGAAGTCATCATCACTCGTGTCTTCAACAAAGAAGGTCCCCTCAAAGTCAACATCCCCCATAACATGGTCACCTGCAGTTACAATACAATTAGTTTTGTGCAGAGCCATTTAGATTCTCAGGCATTTCAACCCTTTCCATCATACATACCCACTGCTATAGCTGGGTCAGAGTTCACGGTCTGATGAATTTCTGCACCATTGTCATACACGACCCATACTGGAGGAGTAGATGCCGTTTGTGGGTCTAGTGCCACCATTTGCAGGTGTCTGCAAAGTTTAAAAATAAGGTTCAAATGGCTGTTCTAGACCTGGCCTTCCTGCCCTAGTTAAATTTAAAACTTGCTTCAATTACTGGCCAAGCCGACTTCACCTGAAGTCGGTGCTGTGCACAGAAGGGTTTGCAATGCAGTTGTCATCAGAATCTAATATCTTGTCACCATCCAAGTCATTGCTGCAGGCATCACCACGACCATCCCCATCGGTATCCTTCTGGTTCTTATTTCGGATTAGTACGCAGTTGTCAGTCTTGTCAAGCACACCATCATTGTCACTGTCTGCATCGCATACATCACCTTTACCATCACCATCTACATCTTGCTGGTCACCATTGGCCACATTTGGGCAGTTGTCCACACTGTCCTCCACACCATCACTGCAAGAGAAGGTAGAAGTTTTATTAGCCGTCATTAAATTTACTCTGTACTAGTTTGCCAGGTAGCACAATAAATGTCCATGCCTGTCAGTGTCCACGTCATCATCACATGCATTCCCTAGAAGATCTTCATCCTTATCTTTTTGCCCAGCATTGGGGTGCTTGGGGCAGTTGTCACAAGCATCTCCAATACCATCTCCATCCCCATCAGCTTGGTTGCCATTAGCTACCTTAGGACAATTATCTGCAGCATTTAGCAACCCTGAGGGAAGAAATGGGGGACTAAAATTCTTGGCCCAAGATGAAAGGAGGGGGACTGGAGGCCATCAGTCAAGAATTAGAGTTACAAGCATACCATCATTATCAATATCATCGTCGCATTTGTCGCCTATACCGTCCCCATCAATATCGCTTTGGCTGGGGTTTGAGGCATCAGGGCAGTTGTCACATAGGTTTCCACGTTTATCGTTATCCTTGTCGCTTTGCCCACTGTTGGCTACCAGTGGACAGTTATCCTGGAATGCAGGAGCATATGGAATATTCGAGGTGGACTAGTGTTGGCATACAAGATCCCAGCATTCCAGGTTAGTCTTTCATACCTTATTATTATTATGTCCATCTCCATCAGCATCAGCATCACAAGCATCGCCAATCTTATCACCGTCGGCATCCTCTTGCCCGGAGTTCGGCCTATTAATGCAGTTATCCTTGCGGCAGTACTTGCTTGAACAGCTCAGTTCAGTGTCTGGGTAGCCATCAAGGTCAGAGTCTGGAGCACAGTCTGCACCTTCACCGGCAAAGCCAACAGGGCACTGGGAAGTGAAAGACGGTTAATTAGTATAAATGAATATAATGCAATTAGTTTGAATCGACTAACTAACCAAACACTTGCCTTGAGCACCACGCAGACTTGTCCATTACCAGTATAACCAGCAAGGCAAGAACAAGTTCTGCTACCAGCAGTGTTGGTACACTTAGCTTTAGCATGGCACCCACCATTAGCTACCAGACACTCGTCCACATCTGGAGGATGAAGTTTATAGCATTTACTAGGTTATCGAAATGTCAGTGGAATAGACAAGTCAAAAGACTAAGGATACTAAAACTTCAAGGGTACTTGCCTGTGCACACTAGGCCATCTCCTGTGAACCCTGATTTACAAGCACAGTCACGGCTGCCTGCAGTATTGCTGCACCGGGCATTTGCGTCGCAGCCACCGTTAGCAACCAGACACTCGTCCACATCTAGAAGTTATAGCATTTACTAGGTTATCGAAATGTCAGTGGAATAGACAAGTCAAAAGACTAAGGATACTAAAACTTCAAGGGTACTTGCCTGTGCACACTAGGCCATCTCCTGTGAACCCTGATTTACAAGCACAGTCACGGCTGCCTGCAGTATTGCTGCACCGGGCATTTGCGTCGCAGCCACCGTTGGCAACCAGACACTCGTCCACATCTAGAAGAAGAAGTTATAGCACTTACTAGGTTAAAGATGTCAAGTCTTGACTTACCTATTCCATTAAGGACTAGAACTTCCAGGGTACTTTCCTGTGCAAACTAGGCCATCTCCTGTGAACCCTGATTTACAAGCACAGTCACGGCTGCCTGCAGTATTGCTGCACCGGGCATTTGCATCGCAGCCACCGTTGGCAACCAGACATTCATTTATGTCTGGAAGAAAAATTTCAGTATAATTGATCAGTACTATGCAATATTTTTGCACATTTTACAAAATTTCCTGGGGAATGAACTAAGAAATAATTAAGGTTTTAGGTGTAACCTGCGAAGATTCGTCCCCCTAAAAAGTATCATTGTAAATGGAAAATCAGTCTTTAAAAAAGTTTATCCTGTTCATGCTAGTAACCTTATCAATTTCCATACGAGGGGTTAGTTACCCTTTACTCACCAGTACACTGAAGTCCATCTCCAGTGTAACCAGGATGACATGTGCAAGTTCTGCCACCAACAGCATTTTTACAGTCCGCATTTGCATGGCACCCACCATTAGCCACCAAGCATTCGTCAACGTCTGTAGGGTATTGCGGCAGATTAAAAATAAAATTTAAACTGCAACAGCAATTAATGCCACTTAAAAGTAGTGTACTTGCCTGTGCACACTAAGCCATCTCCTGTGAACCCTGATTTACAAGCACAGTCACGGCTGCCTGCAGTATTGCTGCACCGGGCATTTGCGTCGCAGCCACCGTTAGCAACCAGACACTCGTCCACATCTAGGTGGATGTGGAGTGGATCATTAGCACATTGTATTATCAAGCAATTATTATTCCTCATAGGTAGAAGAGTTACCCACCTGTGCAAGTGATGCCATTACCAGAGAACCCTGGGAGACAGGTGCACGTTCTTCCACCATTGGTGTTTTGACATACAGCATTCACATCACAGCCTCCATTTTTAACAAGGCATTCGTCGACGTCTGTAGGAGCATAGGCGTCAAACTACTTGTCACATGTGCTATATTACAAGGCCATAAATAAATTCTTTACTTACCAGAACAGGTAAAGCCATCTCCTGTGAACCCTGATTTACAAGCGCAGTCACGGCTGCCTGCAGTATTGCTGCACCGGGCATTTGCGTCGCAGCCACCATTGGCAACTAAGCACTCATCAACATCTGTAGACACAGGAACAACCATTAGCCAACTTCCAACTAATTGGGCACAAAGTTATTTTTACCCAAGCACTCACCACTGCAGGTGAAACCGTCACCAGTGTATCCTGCCAAGCAACTGCACTGGTAACTGCCGACAGAGTTTTTGCAGCTAGCACTTGCAGAACAGCCACCGTTGGCTACAGCACATTCGTTAACGTCTGGGGGAAATATTGCAAGGAAAGTAGTGTTGGGTGTACCTTACTTGACCATATAAAAAGTATAACTTGCCAATCTTTAATTACACAAACCCACCTGTACATGTATATCCATCACCAGAGTACCCTGCCCTGCAAGTGCAACTCACAGCACCATTAACTGTTAAGCAATCTGCATTGGCATTGCAACCACCATTGTTTGCCAGACAGGGGTCTGAAAAAGCAGTAAAGACTAACTTATATTCCATTAAACTAAAGGAGCATTTCTGCTGCATATTCAGCATCGAATATATTACAGCCGAGTATTCCATTTCAGTAATATAATTTTGAAAAGTTAACTGGGGTAGAACCAACGTTGCCTCTAATCTAGTGGAGATGAGCCAAGAGCTCACAGGAGGGAAAGCTCCTTATGGCTCTTAAAATGAACCATCAGTTTCAACTGAATTGCATACCTGTAGTCTCATCAGGACACATGCCCTGTGGAATGCTACAGCGGGTGAAGTAGTCGTGAAGACTCATCTCATGGTCCTCCACACATGCTCCCCCATCACCAGTGTCGTTAGCCTTCCACACATACCCATGGGGACACTGGTAGCGGGCACGCTTCATCAGCCCACCAATAATCAAGCACTCGTAGTAGCTACGGCGGTCGAGGGGATCTGGGAACCTGCCTTCCACATAGCATACCATTGTCCGCTTGCAAGGATCTTCACAAGCTCCTGTTACCTCGTTGAACAGTGTGCCATTTGGGCACATGAACAGCCTCTGCAGCCACCCATACTGAAGCGAGATGCACGAGTAGTATTCAGAGCAGTCATCCAGGTTTGCAAAGACACCAGGCCGTCCGCAAGCTGGGAGACTGGCTTGGTTGCGACACTGCACAAGGGTCTCATCAAACACCATTCCATCAGGGCAAACGTGGTTCTCGGGGACTCCTCCGGTGGCAGAGCAGCTAAA